>JAPKLY010004583.1:0-14308 GCA_026898435.1 Prunella vulgaris
GAGCTAAAATCACCTACTTCCTGAGTCACTCATCCTGAAGGCATATCCTGAGCTGACAACTGAGTATGGCGAAGACAATTTCGACTGAGTGATAAAGTTGGTTATTTGGACAGCTGGCGGAGCAATCCTATTGGACGCCGGAACAGTTACTCATGGCGGTTGTAACCATACAAACTCGTTGATTGGTTACGTATTTGAGGAGCAGTTAGGATCTGTACATCTATATATACGTATTCAAACCAGGCATAGACTAATGCACTCAATACTTTGAGAGATTAGAGTGAGAAAGCTTTGTATTCAGTAAACATTATTCATCATTTAGTGAAGTGAGGAAACCCCACTCGTGGACGTAGATCAATTTGAATGAACCACGTAAATTGCTTGTTCTTTTGATTTCTTTATTTCTGTTGTGTGTGTTCTTGGGAGTTCTTTACAATTGTTCTGATTATTTCAAAGTCCTTATTGAGATCGATTCATTCCGGTTAAATTTCACAACAAGTTATATATTATTGCTTCTTTACCAGCCTTGAGAAGCCCCTCGAGATTCTCAAGTTTCTCGATAGGATCATTGAAAGTGGTATTCGACCATGTATGGATACGTATGTTATGCTGATGAGGAAGTTTGGAAGATGAGGTTTTCTTCGGCCTGTTCTGCATCTTTGGGAGACGATGGCAGAGCATGGTCTGAGCCCAGATGAGTCTGCATATAATGCACTAATCGATGCTTTTCTGCAGAAAGGTCTAGTTGCAAGGTAGAAAAACTGTGTGACTATTGATTCGATTTGAATTGTTGGAACAATAACTAGTTGCAAAGTGGAAAAATTTGTGTTCATGCCCTAAAATCTAATAAAAAGTAGTCTATATTTTTAAAAGTCAAAATTTCATTCCCATAAATATGTTTGAATTTAAGGTAATATAAGTATCCCTAGAACAATTTATTAATACCCAAAAATTTTTATAATGTCTAAATAATAACTAAGTAATACCCATTTTATATTTAACAGTACCCCAAGTTTATTATATAAATTAATAAATGAGTATAACCAAAGAATTATTTATGATACCCGGAAAATAAATTATAATACACAAAGAATAATTTATACTACCCAAAAATAATTTATAAATGAATAATTAATAAATGAGTAACACCCAAAGAACAATTTATTATTCCCGAATACAACTGAGTAATACTCCCAAAAACAAGTTTAAGTAACACCCAAAGAACAACTCATCAGTATCTCAAGAACAAGTCTAAGTAATATCCCAAGAGTAAGTCTAAGTAATACCTAAGAACAACTTATCAATACCCCAATAACAGGTCTAAGTAATATACCAAGAACAACTCACCAATACCCAAGAACAAGTCTAAGTAATACCCAAATATAAGTCTAAGTAATACCCCAAGAACAATTCACTAATACCCTAAAAACAAATTAGTAATACACCAAGAACAACTCGCTAATACACCAAGAACAAGTCTAAATAATACCTCAAGAACAACTCACTAATATCTCAAGAACAAGTGTAAGTAATACCCCCAAGAACAACTAACTAATGCTCTCAATCGTCAAAAAAACATATAGTGCGGTGCTTACTATATGTTTTTGAAAAATCAAATTAAACTCAAAATTAAACTTAAAATCAAGGTGCATCATATGCACTAGGGTGAACATAAGTTTTTTTGTAATTTTAAAAGTAAAATAAATTATTATATTACAATATTAAATATGAACTTACCATTCCATAAATCTCATAAGATCAGTGCGAGTTAAAACCAACACATCCTTAGTTGGGTCCATAAAATACACAACAAGTGTATTCATGTTTATGGCAACCAACAACACCCAATATTAAATGCATTATATTAAATATATTAAATTAATTGCATGTTTATATGAATAAAATTTTTAACAAAATATTTGTTGTACTCACCCCACATTTGTAGGCCAAAAAATGAGATAATCTCTCTCCTAGTGTATCTCAGCATATGTACAACAATCACATCCATATAATGTGTACTATCATCCATGGAGATGACCACTTGGGGGGATACGAAGGAATACTTCAAACCCGCCTCAGCATTTTTTGAAAGATATACCTCACTCAAATATCTTTAACCAGCATAGCACATTAATATTAATAAGAAAATTAAACTTATAATGTCACAAGTAATGGACTTTCTTTTTATTTTCGCTGCATACTATGGACTCTTAATAATTTGGCTCGTACACTTAAATTACTTATGGCTGTAATTAGTTTCTTTATTGTTGCAATTTTTATTTCTTTTAAAGTTTATGTTGCTTGATATATTTACTACAACGCTTAAATTAATTTATTTTTAAAAAAAATAGCTCGATCTTTTATTTTATTTAAAGTGGCGACACAAGCCTTCATTATTTACGTGTCAGGTTCGAGACATTAAACATAGCCCTCTTATTTAACAAAGGAAAAAGAAAAAAAAATCAAAAGTGCAAAAAAAAAAAAAAACACACACACAAATCTCAATCAAATGAACAACCACTCTCCGGTAACGACGCCAAAATTCAGTGCGCTATCGCAAATATCTAAAAATAAATCAAATCACCGTAATATATTAACTAATCTATCAGGATAAGTAAGGGGTCAAACGCACAAGAAATAGTACATGCAATTCAATGAATAAATCCTGTATAAAAGCAATAAAATAGGGTGAATGGTTATGAATTGTTGGCTATAAGCCTATAACTACTAACATACAAGAAAATAAAATAAAAAGATCTAGTTATCAGATAGCTTCCCCCAAAATAATTATCCACTCAATTATAAACTCATGGTATTCTTCATTCTACTCGAATCTTGCCCCTAGACTAGTGGTACGACCAAACTAGTCTGAATTATTTTATAAGTTTAATTAATTAGAATGTACGACTCCTAATTAAACTAATCCAATGAATTACCCCAAAACATGTATTCAAGATTTAATCCACATAATGAATTAAAGCACCAACATAGGAGAACTTACGTATTGGTTCACTTTTGAGGCCCAACTTTAAAATAGGTTCACCAAAAAGTCAAACTTAAAAATAGGTTCACCTGCACAAAATAATTTGCAAATGCGCACAAAATTGTTTGCACAACAAGCAAAAATTCATTTGCACAACAAACCAAATTAGTTTAAACAAATTATTAATTTTTTATTTGCACACAATTTATTTTTACAAATTTTAAATCAATTTCGAACCCTAATTGAAATTGTACTCACCATTGCTGTTCAGAAGACAACTAAAGCTACCATCATCGTCCTCTGTTCCTCGAATCTAGTGCTGCGTTCGTTCTTGGCCTGTGAGATCGAGGCAACACCGCCACCGCATTCTGATGCTTCCATCGCTAGAGACGCCGCCACCGTATTCTGGTGCGCTTGTGGCCGCAGTTGTGCGAGCTACGAATGGTGTTGCCTCCTTCGCCCTAAAATTGAAAGTCATAATCAAAAGCCACTGCCGCGAACTGAAACCCTCACGAAAACACCCTCAGTCGTGGAATCTCCCATCGCCGATGGTTTCTCTCTTTCCTCTCCCTTTTCTCTCTCTTCCCTTTTCAATTTCTTCTCTCTTTCCTTTCCCCCCTCTCTCATTGGTTTTAAATTAAAGATATGAACTTCTTTGTAATTGATTTCAATTTATGAACCAAATATAAAGTCATGTTAGAATTGTACACTTATTTGTAATAATTTCCACCAAAATAATAGAGCAAATTAGACTATGAAAGCTTAACGTCCGAATCAAATAACCTAAACTTCGTTATCTCTAGGGGTTCTTACCCTATTTGCTACTATGATCACATAAATAACAATTACGGATTATATCATATAATCTAGCAAGTAATAATTAATAAATAAATTTGGGTGATCAAACCAAATAAATTCATTTACTAAACATGCATATCATAAATCAAATAACAAAGAATTCAAGATAAAATTAGAAAAATTATTAATAATTAAAGTAGTCTCAAATCATCTTGGGTTTTGCATCTTTTCGAACTAGAAACACTACAAAAAAAATGGGTTTTAGCGACCGATTTAGCGACAGAAAATCGGTCGCAAAACACATTTACCGACCGATCAAGATGGTCGGTAAAACTGTGGTCGCTAACATTTAGCGACCGAATTTTCATTCGGTCGCTAACTTAGCGACCGCCAAAACGGTCGGTAATTAGTCGCTAAAAGAACCGGGATTTGACCCGTTTTTGAATGTTAGCGACCGATTTATCGGTCGCTATTTATATAATTAGCGACCGATATATCGGTCGATAAATATATAAGTAGCGACCGATTATTCGGTCGCTAAATAATAATTTTATTTTTTAAATATTTTGTTATATTTTATTCAGCGACCGAATAATCGGTCTCTAATTATTTATTTACCGACCGATATTTCGGTCGCTAAATTTTGTCGTGAAAAAAAAAATTGGGGCCAAGGTGGTTCGAACCCAGGCCTCCAGTGTGGCTCAGCAAGGCTCGAACCACTTGGCTAAGCCCCCAACATATTAACATATGCACCGCAACCTTTATTTGAGCCATATTTGGCTCAGATTAAATCCTCCAAATTCGCGCCTGTGAGGGGTCGAACACGCGACCTCTGGGCATCTCAGAGGTGGCGTGACCACTCGGGCACTTGTCGTTGTTGTTCATTTTTGTGCAATTAATTGTATATAACTCCAAATTGAGTCACGTTTTTTTTAAAATGCTTCTAATTAAATGAGTATTGTTTCTACTTTATTTATGTTTATATATATTTCATTAAATATTATAATGTTAAAATTTTATTATTTAATATTACCAAAATTTATTAATTTGTTTATTTTTTTGCAATTAATTGTATTTAACTCCAAATTGAGTCACATTTTTTTTAAATGTTTCTAATTAAATGAGTATTGTTTCTATTTTATTTATGTATATATATATTTCATTAAATATTATAATGTTACAAATTTATTATTTAATACTACGAAAATTTATTAATTTGTTCATTTTTTGCAATTAATTGTATTTAACTCCATATTTTTAGTCACATTTTTTTAAATGCTTCTAATTAATTGCTTGTTAGTTCTAATTTGTTTATGTATATATATATTTCAATAAATATTATAATGTTGTAAATTTATTATTTAACATTACAAAAATTTATTAATTTATTCATTTTAAAAATACAAATACAATTCGTTCAAAATTTTCACTTTCTTTGGATTTTTATATAACAATTTGAAACCATTTGAAACTAATTATTTTACACTACTAAAATTTAAACATTCAATATAATTTAAACATTCAATATCCCATAAAAACATCCAACATAAATAAAATAAAATTCATTGTTCAACAAAAAAAAAACTAATGTGACGAATTAAAGCCGTCGTCGTCACCACCAAGATCGACAACCTCCTCATCATCATCGTCATCATCCTCAGGTAGAGGTGGTGGAAGATCAGGAAATTTGGGGACGTTCCAACCCATCTCTTCGGAGGCAGACTCAAGCCAATTCTTCATCATTCTCGTCAGGTCCTCCGTTTGCTTCATCCTATCTTTCATCATCTTCCCCTTTGTTTGATATTTCTCCAATTTCTTTCTCACGTCGGAGAGTTGACTTTCGACGTGGGAGGAGGGGTGAGAGTCGAGGGAATATGAGGAGCTCTCCTTCTGTGATAGGCGGACAGCCTTACTGTGACTGCCCAATCCTAGATACTTCCCCTTCTTTGGTTTGACCAAATTCAGAAAAATTTGGTCCTCGTCAACAGGGGCGGGGGTAGGATTCTCTGGGGTGGGTGCCGACACCGTCTGAGCCTCATCGAGGGCCTGCCTCATCTGATTCTGAAATTAAACAATAATCATAATTATAATATAATATTAATTAGTATAATTCATAAAATTATTAATTAGAACAATAATTAATTATAATAAAATACATACTTGAAGCTCGGTGGTGCGGCCATAAGTCGACTGTCCACTCTCCCCAACCGGGTGAGCAAAATGCATCTCCTGGATGAGGCTGGGCTTAACTCTGTATGCATGCTCCTGTACAAAAAATTAAACTTTTTAATAAAGTAAAATTAATAAATTTAAATGTGAGTATATTAAAAAATTAATTAAATACTTACATAAGCGAGAGCATGCTCGTAAATCGATCGGGAGCCTGCTCGATGTATGGCTATGCCTTACCCGGTGGGGTCGCTCATCCTATTTCTTCTTGCCGCCTCGGCCCTCGCAACATGCCTCGGATCATTCCAATACTCGAGGAGTCCCTCCTAGATATTACGGCCCTCTTCGTCCGTCCCCATATTCTGAATGATCCCCTCCTTCAGCCACTTGTCTTTCATCATGTGGACTAAGTCTTTCATGCGGTTCTGGGCTTTTTCGTAAAATAGACCACGCACCGCATCATCGTGTCGCGGTTCCCACACGCAGAGCTTCTGTAATAAAATTCATAACAAACATATAAATTCATAATTCAATAAATTAAATAAAATTAATATTATTACCTTAAACTCTTCAAAAAAATGCTTTCTGCTTGGATGCGGGAACTTTAGACCACGATCCCACTCCATAAGGCCACACAACACTTTTCAGTGCATCCGTGACCAAGCTAGAAGATTTATTACCCGGACGCAAGCTGCATAAATAATTTGGTATTAATATTATAAAAAAATTATGTATTAATATTATAAAAAAATTATGTATTAATATTATAAAAAACTTACACTCCGTCAGACGGCTTTATTGGTTGCCGAGTATCTACTAAAGGATGCTGTCGGGATGAAGAACCTCCGGCAGCAGAAGACTCTCCCACTTCAAAATTAGGAGGGATCGGCACATAAAAATTCTCACCTGCTCGTCGACTACTGGAGAGACTTGGACGAGAACAGAACTCACTTAACTCTTCTCTGGATTTTGCAGTGTCTTTGGTCTTGCCGTCTGTATTAAGGATCGTGTGGAACAAGTTATCAAACACATTATTCTCTATATGCATCACATCCAAGTTGTGTCTAATCAATAATTTACTCCAATAAGGCAAGTCCCAAAAGATGCTTCTCTTCTTCCAACCTCCACGGATACCTTTATTGTGTTTCATCCAACCCTCCTCAGTCGTTTTCCACAAGCCAGTTACTGTAACCTCTCTCAACAACGAATCACCTGAAATAAAGTGTGTATGGTTAAACTAAATTGATAAAACTCTTTTCATAAGTAGTGATTAAAATATAAACAATATTTATATACCTGTTCGAACTTGTGGTCTTGTACGCTTTACATCATTCCCCTTTAGAAAGTGCACTTTGTCCTTCCGCCATTTATGATCATTACATAGAAACTTCCAATGGTTATCGAACCATGATACCTTTTTACTCAGTGGAAGCCAAAATTCATTTGATCCATCCATGCAGTACGGGCAAGCTTGTTTTCCTTGAGTTGACCACCCAGACAACATAGAATATGCTGGAAAGTCGCTGATGGTCCATAAAACAGCAGCCCGTAATGTGAAGTTCTCCTTCCTGTACACGTCATATGTCTATACTCCCGTATGCCACAAATATAACAACTATTTAATCAGTGGCTGAAGGTAGACATCTAGGTTTTGCTTAGGATTCTGAGGACCAGACACCAAGACAGTGAGAAATATGTGTTGAGGCTTCATGCACAACCAAGGAGGTAGATTGTACGGAGTCAGTAATACAGGCCACAACGAATACTTCTTCCCGTGCATACCGAATGGAGCAAATCCGTCTGTGCACAGGCCAAGCCTCACATTTCTCTTCTCACTCGCAAAATCTGGAAACTCTCTATCAAGATGTCTCCACGCATTAGAGTCAGCAGGATGATGCATCTCTCCGGAATTCTCATCAGAACACTCCTCAGCATGCCATCTCATGTCTTTTGCAGTGGCACTCGACTGATACAACCTCTCTAGACGAGGAGTGATTGGAAGATAATACATAGACTTGAAAGATGTCTTCTTCCTACGATCTGAGGGTTTGAACCTAGGGTAGTTGCACATCCTGCACAGATAGATGCTCTCGTCGTCGCCCCAAAATAGCATGCAACCGTTGGTACAACAATCAATCTTCTCAAATGGTAAACCCATATCCTTCAAGAGCCTCTTACTTTGATAGAAATTTTCTGGTGCTGTGTTCTCTTTAGGTAGGGCCCGTTTGAACAACTTTGCAAATTTATTGTACACTTTCTGACTGACTTTGCCTTCAGTTTTGATGGACAACATCTGAGCATTGAATGATAATTGTGTCTCAGTATCACAACCAGGAAACAACTTCTGATCGACAGATTTAAGCATCTAAAAAAATCTCTGCGAACGAGGATTTGGTTCCTCTTCCATGTGGTGACCACCCAAACCAGACTCATCAATCATCGTATGATAGCTTTGGAATTCATCCACCGGTGTCTCAGAGAATGGAATAGGCGAATCACGGCTCGAACCACCAATCTCAAATCTCTCACCTCCACTGCTACGAAACTGATCATAGAAGGCAACCACTGTTTCAAGATTATGATTCCACTGAGTTTCGCCATGTACAATCCAATTGTAATAGTATGGAGTAAAACCAGACATCACGAGATGAGTTAGAACCTCATCAATGCAAAAAAATCTCTTATTACCACACTTTTTTTTTAACAAGGACATCTAATCTGGCCATTCATATCCATGCAGTGTGGATTACCAGAGGCAAACGCAGTAAACTCATGAATTTTCTTGTAAAATTCAGGGTTGATCGATCCTTGTATCAGACGAGGGATTTCATACATCCAACGACGATCAGGGAGTTCCATCTGATTTAAATTAAGAATATACCACATTAGAATTATAAAAAAATTCGCCAGAGTTTCGAATATAAACAAGCATATCCGATTTTTTAAAACAAAAAATCCAATATATATAATCAAACATCAATTACACTACAAAATTCTAACAAATTAAATTAGGATTAATCTCCAATAAAAATAGATATATTCATAAATAATTAATGTACAACATGCAAATAATATTAAACTTAAACGGTAAAATGTAAAAATGTACGGTCAAATTGAAGCAACGAGCACAATGTGACAATGGACCCGAACGATTACAACCAACACGTTGAAATAATATAATTCTTCACATTTCTGAGATTTTTTAAGGTTTTGGGGGTAAATTTTCGTGAATGAAAAGGAAAGAAGAGGGCAGTGGCTGTTCTATATTCGAAGTTTAGCGACCGTTTTTTTTAATTTACCGACCGAAAATTTGGTCGCTAAATGTAAAAATCGAATCGGGCAATAATTGCCCACCTACCCGCTTTTGGTTTTTAATTTTAGCGACCGAAAAAACGGTCGCTAACATAAAAATAAGTTACCGACCGCCTAATCGGTCGGTAATATTGTTGACTAATATTGACTGACAATATTACCGACCGATTTGGCGGTCTGTAACTTATTTTTATGTTAGCGACCACTTTTTCGGTCGGTATTTTCGTTGGAAAATTTAGGATTTGACCAGTAGTCAAAATCGGTCACTAATCGATCAAAAATCGGTCGCTAATTAATTATTTAGCGACCGATTTCAGTCGGTCGGTAAAAAGCGGTCGCTAAATTCCGTCTTTTTTGTAGTGAAAATATATTCATAATCTAAAGAATTTAGGGTAAAAGAAAACTATTCAAAATCATTGAAAATCTAGAGACGAAAGAGTATTTATAAATGTAGAAAAGTTCATGAATCATGATTTAGGCCTTCAGAAAAGTTATAATTCAATGTTCTAAAATTTTGAAAATGTAATCTTTCCCAAATCTGAAAAAAAAAGTCTGCAAGATCTATTGTATTACTTTCTTTTGTTCTTCAATTAGGCCAAGAGTTTTTAGTTTTTTTTATTTAATTCGCGAGTATACCTAGGCTGCTGAGCACCAAATTTATTTCGTCCGTACCTTGACCTTCCGAATTCCGATTGACTCAAGTTTTTTTTGTTGCAACTCTCTTTTCGAAAAGCTTCATATGGTAAAAGTATCATCACCATTGCTCAACTGTAGCAGTCTCAGTAAATTTTTTGCTTTAATTAAAAAGTTTCAAAATAACTTGAGTTTTATAAAAAATACACAATTAATATATATATATATATTGAGACCATATTAACATAAATCAAATAATTACAAATAAAATATAAAAATATTTTCACAAAATAATTAATTAAAGCACACAAATTTCGTCCTACCAAACACGCTAGTTTGATTTGAACCAATCTATACACTACAAAAAAAGGCTCGATTAATGAGGGAATTTAACGAGGGTACATGAACCCTTGTTATTAGAGAGGAAATTGACGAGGGAAAAATTTAACAAGGGTTTTAACGAGTGTGAAGTAAACCCTCGTCAAATTCACGAGGGAAAAGACGAGGGAATATCTGACAGGTAAAGTTGGCGAGGGCAGCTGCATTCCCTTGTTACTGCAGAGGGCCCCGCCCCTCGTTAAATTGAAATGTGGCAGACGAGGGCTTCTTCCCTCGTTAGGTGTACTGTAGACTCTGGTTATATTAACCTTATTACATATATTTGTGCATGTATATATGTATATATAATAAGATGTGCAGGTTATATATGTTAATTAATTATATATGTTTAATTAGTTAATTAAACACATACGTATATATATATTGTATATTAATTATGTATACATATGTTTAATTAGTTAATTAAACACATTCGTATGTTAATATATAAATATATATCGATCTATATAATATATAATTATATATATACACACGGCATATATATTTTAATAATAAAATTATTTAGTATCTATATATAATGTATATATATAATTTATATATTATTAATTCATAATTATAATTATTATATTTGTGTAATTAATTATTAGCTTATTAATTAATATTGTATATATAATGATAGGTATGTGGCTTATCAGCGAGGCAGGGTCGAAGCTGATCAGTATCAATACACACATCGCGCGTCCAAATATATCATCGTACGTATTTGTTTAACTAAAAATTATTTTAATTCCAATTTATTAATTGTTAATTTATAATGTGCGTTTTAGTAATATATATATATATATATATATATATATATATATATTTGCATAGACGACGTTGTTTATGTTGATGTGGATATTGGAGTACGGGTTGATTGTTGGTATTGTTTGTTATAGATGTGCGTTCCGACTTAATCAACTAATTAAGTCGGAAATGGATGCACTATAGGATCTTGATGAATGGGGAATTTGTGACTATTATCGACATCGACTATTATATTGATCTCTATTATCAAATATTATAATTTGCCGGGTCTCTACATTATTATTATTATATTTTAAGAAATGTGATTATTCTATAATTTTATGAAGAATATTGAAAGCGATAAAAACATGTGTATATACCTACTCGTGTAAATAAATAGTGAAAAATATTACAAATGTGATTATTCTATATTTTTCATGGAGAATATTTTAATTAGACGATAAAAAAAATATGTATGTACGTCCTCATATTAATAAATAGTGAAAAAATATACATTAACTATTTTATAATTTAATTAAAATGATCAAGAAATGTGTATATGTAAAAAATATTTTATCATTTTAATAAAAATTAATTCATTAAATTAATTTTCTACAATAATATTTAATTTTATATCTAGTTATAACAGTTAAATAGTTATATACAATGAAGAATTAAAATTACATTTTATAAAAGAATAATATAAATATAACATATAATATATAATATATAACATATAACATATAATATATCTATATATAATAGATATATAATATAGTTGAATAGCATAACGAAAATCTTGCCTAGCTCAATTGGTTAGGCGCTCATACATGCTCTCTCTCCAAAGGAGAGGTCGCGTGTTCGAAACCCGGGAGGCAAAATTTTGCCTATTATATGCTACAGAATAAGGACAAATATTAACTTGTCCGTACCATGACAAAAGGGTTGGGCTAGCTTGGTTGGTTTGAATTCGTGGGGGTGGGGCTCGTTGCCCGGGTTCGATTCCTCGTTGTACCCTTTTTTTACTGAAAATAGAAGGCGAGGGAAATTCCCTCGGTAAGCTGACACCGTGTCAGTGGCGAGGGTTTTCATTCCCTCGTTATTACCGAGGGTCAGGGCGAGGGATTTAACTAGTGTTTTTACGAGGGAAACCGAGCCCTCGTCTTTTCCATTCCCTCTTTAATTCCCTTGTCTTCCAATACCCTCTTTAAAACACTCGTTATTTATTAACGAGGAACACTTTAACTAGGGAATTTTTCCCTCGACAATACCCTAGTTAAATTGATATCCCTCATCAATTCCCTCACTAAAGCCCTCTTTAAATTCCCTTTTTTTTTGTAGTGATATCTCTAGTTACTAGTATCTATTAATTAATACTCCCTCCGATCCAGAGGTATTTTCACCTCAATAAGTGCACAATTTTTAAGGAAAGTAGGATGATGTGTAAAATTATATTATTAAAATAATAAAATTAGTTGGAATAAATTTAAAAGTAACAACATTTTGTGTAAAAATATGAATATTGTGTGGATAAAGTTAAATTAATACACCTTTAGTCCCATGACTACTTTCGTAGTTATCCTGGGCACGCGAACCAAGAAAAAGTGAGTATGTGACTGTACAGTTAGATAATAAAATAAGAAAAAATGTACTTTATTGACTTTTGTGGGTGTAAAAAAATTTCTTTTTTGGATGTGTGAAAATAGAGTTGAGACATCTAAATAAGACAAGTATAAAACTAGTTTTGGGACGAAAGGAGTAGTTTTTATCAGTGATGCAGAAATCGGCCTAGACGCTAAGCGGCCCCTTGCCGACCCGATTTCTGCAAAATTGGCCCTTCTAGGCGTTTTCGGGTCTAGGCGCCCTCTGAGTGGCCCTAGGCGGCCAAAATTTTGTTTTTTTATTTTTATTTTTTAAAAATAATAGGCGGCCAAAAAGTGTTCGATTATCGATTTCCGACTTCTACAATCTTGGTTTTTATTTATAGGGTGTGAAAATAAATATGGGACCGACAGAAAAGGAAAACGTGCAAACAATTATTGGACGAATATAGTATAAAATATTAATAAAATATATATATGAATAAATTAATTTAGGTGATCAAACTGAATTAATTCCTCAAGCCATTAAACAAGTAAAATAGACGATATAAATAATCCGTTTAAAAAATATCACAAATAAAATGAAGTTCAATTAACAATTATTAAAAAAATAAAATTAGAAATTAAAAAATGGGTTCTAGCCCACCATAAACATAATTAGATCACAATAGTTAAATTGAGAAAATATAAAAATGAAAACACACTAAGGGTCAGTTTACTTTAAAAATAAGGATTATATGTGATAGGATTAGATGGGATGAGATGAGAGATTAAAAGTAGTTTCTTAATTTTATTTTTTGATTATTTTGATGTATGTAATATTATTAAACTTTTTAAATTAATGTTAAATAAATATATAAAAAAAATTATTGGCTAAAATATCCTTCTTAAACTAAGTCAAATTATTTTGTCCAAGATATTCAAAGTTCATTCATCTCTCTCCTCTTTACCTTTCTGCAATTCATGCCATAATCGCCTACTTCCAATCAATAATTGGAAAATTGAGTTGGAATTAAATAAATTAGAACATTGAATTTCATGGGCACATTTCTTTTATTTTGATTTGGATGTGATTTGTACAAGGACAACCTCTCTGCAATACCAGACACATTTGGCGTCCCTCCACCATAATCGCAAACCACAGTCTCAGTCTGCGATTCTTCTCGATCGCACCCCAAGTAATTTGAACCAAGTAATTTCTATGTTATTGTTTTCGGATTTCTTCAACTGTCATTATCAACATTTGAGAATTATTGCATATCAAATGTTAGCACAGAACAGAACAATTTTTGTTGAAATAATGTTTAATTGACATTTTGAGAAACCGCAGTTTTCCACATACGTTTAACAAATGATTGATGGCATTACACTTCCGCCATAAAAAAAATCAGCAGATTAATAATCGAAGAAGAGAGAGAAAAGACATTGCTCGCTAAATCATATTACATCAAAAATCAAACATGGATTACGGACAATGTCGAACACAATATACAGATCAACAATATGCAAATAAATCGAAAAAAAATCACTTTGCTAGGAACCCATCTCCATATCCAAAGAAAATGAACCGAATATAGAATGGTATCCAAAAAATTAGTCGTTCCAATCTTGCCAAGAAATTTGATTTGCAACAAAAACACCTTGATCGTGTGAATGGAGGGTTTAATGTGAGGAAAAGAATAGGAAA
>JAPKLY010004584.1:0-14302 GCA_026898435.1 Prunella vulgaris
ACTCGTTACTGAATTGTCCCTGCTGCCCCTGTGGACCTTCAGCATACTGAGTACTTCAGGAGTTCCTGACTGAGAGTGTTAGAGTATTTTTCTGAGTCTTTCAGAAAAATCTGACATCAGTGTATTCCCCCCCCATACACTGATTATACTCGTTTCGGGACCAACAAGTGGTATCAGAGCGGTGGTTCAAAAGACCACTGACTTTGCTTACCAACAGTTTCTGAGGAGAAACTTTTGGTGGTCTACTGAATTGATCTTGTTTCTGAAAAACTGCATATCATGGCATCCGGTTCTAAATGCCTCGAGGGCAATCTTCCTGAATTCTCTATTGACAATTATGACTATTGGAAATTCAGGGTACTCGCACATCTCTATTCTATCCATGATCAGATGCCACAGGTGATCGAGCATGGCCCAATCAGATTTATGAGAAATCTTCAGACGACCTGGCCTGTTGCTGGCAATGTACCTGTTCCAGCCGCCGGAGATGAAGAGGTGGAGAGGTCCGCGCTTAATTCTGATCAGATTAAGCAAATCAGACTGGATAATGTTGCCAAAAACATTATACTCCACACCGTTTCTTACGAGAATTCGGTCAGACTCATGCATCTGAAAACTGCAAAAGAGATCTGGGATACTTTGAGAGAGATGAGTGAGGGATCAGAAAAGATCAAGGAGAACAAGAGAGATCTTGCAATTAGGAAGTTCGAAGCCTTCCGGATGCTAGAGGGAGAATCCATCGATCAGATGGAAGCTCGGTTCATTAAGATGATGAACGAGCTAGCAACCCTTGGGAAGGAGTTTCCCAAGAAGGAGGTGTCTTCTAAAATCCTAAATTGTCTCCCTGAAAGATGGGACACAGGAGTAATCTTGTTAAAGAATACTCAGGACCTTACAAACATTCCTTACTCTCACCTATTCTCAGAGTTAAAGGCTCTGGAATTCGACCTCGATAAGAGGAAGAAGGGTGTTGTCAGTGAGGAAGTTAGTGAGGAGAAGACTCCTGAAAAAGAAAAGAGTGTGGCTCTTAAAGCTACCCCTGAGCCTGAGGCTGGATCTGGCTCCAAGTCTCTGAAGGAGATGAACAAAGATGAGCTAGCCTTGGAGTACAGCCTGATGGCACGGCGATTCGAGAAACTGAACTCTCGATTCGGAAGGTATAAGAAATTTTATACTGACACCCGTGATCGCAGGTACTCCAGCCCCAGGAGATCTAGCCCCCGAAGAGAAGAAAGGAGGGGTTCAGATTCCAGGAGGGATCGCAACGAACCTGAGCGACGAAGAGATGAGAAAATGAGAGATGATGTGCCCAGAATATCCAGCTCCAAACCTGAACGATCATCAGGGAGCAGGAGGGAGTCATCTGATAAAAGGTACACTGACAAGAAGTTTGCTTCTGATGTAGATCAGTGCTACCACTGCAAAAAGACCGGACACTATCAGTATGATTGTCCGGAGCTCAGTGCTCGTGAGCGAGAAGATCGGAGAGCCAAGAGAGAGCTCAGGGCATCAGACCGGAGAGCGTTGCTTGCTGAGGATTCCACAGAATCAGATGGCCCAGGACGCCGGTCCCCTGAACTCTTCTCCGATGAAGAGTATGATGACCTCTGCCTGATGGCAGATGACGAGGTATGTTCTTCTGCCTCTTCTCCTGATCACGCACCTGAGCATAGCTTAGATTCAGCAGGAGAACTCGACCTTCAGCTCGCCCTAGAGCAATTGATGGTTGACTTCTCAAGGCTGCAGGAGACTCATACTCACACAGTGGATGTGAATGCACATCTGAGTGAGGAGAACGATCGGTTAACTGAGTCTCTCAGAGTAAGAGATACTGAAGTAGCCCTCAGATTAGTACATCTTCAGGAAGAGCTACTTCATGCTCGGAACAAGCATGATGAAGCTCCACTGGAGGTAGAAAGACTGAAGGGTGTAATCAGCTCGCTGATTGAGACTCGTGACACGGATCTGTTCCTTGCTCAGGAACAACTGATGATTGAGCGAATTACTCTGAGAGTGATGTTCGAAACTGAGTGGCAAGCTCGCATTTGTGCTGAGCAAACTGCTTGGGATCTTGAGCTAATCTCAAAGGAGAAAGCTCATGAAGAGTTGGTGCTTCAATACACCACTGAAATTGAGGCCCTGAAAGAAACAAATGAGCATCTTGAAGTTAAGCTGAAGAAGTTATACACATCTACCCAAGTGGTTGATGAGTTGACAAGTTTCTCTCAGCTGACTAATGGTGCTAAAGCTGGGTTAGGCTATGATGCCTCAAAAGACCCAAAGGGCAAGAAGAAGAGAGGTGCTTCAGGGAGCAACTCTCAGAAGAAGTTTGTCCCTGCCCTAACTGATGACAAAAGCTCAAGTGTTGCTCATCAGAATAAAGGCAAAGGGAAGGAGAAAATGTCTGCTAAACCTGTCAGGCAAAGGACTGAGGATTCTAGGCCAAAACCTAAGGGAAAGGCCAAGGCTCCTCATCCTGAGTCAGGGAAGACAGATCAAGGGAAATCCAAGGCTCAGCCTAGGAATCCTCAATCTGGGAAAAATTCTGCTCCCAGCACTTCTCAGGCTCAGCCTAGAAATGTTCAGAGCAGAAGAAACTCAGGACAGAGGAGGCCTCAGGCAAAGCCAAGGATTACTGAGGTCCAGATTTCTCAGACAATGCACAGAGCCCATCAGGAGCGTCCTAATCCTCAAAGGAGAAGGACAAACCAGGTGGCCTCTGAAAGGCAAAGGAGACCTGACTCCAGAAACACTCAGGCTAGACCTCAAGTGCCAAAAGGTCAAGCCCGAGCTGCTCCTTCTAGGGATCAAACTCAGCCCAATGCACCCAGGCCAAGAAGGAACAGGAGGCCCACCCCAAGAAATCAATATAGGGCTCCTGTATCTCAAGTTGACACCCATACACCCTCAACTTCCCAGGCACAAAGGAAGAAGAGAACTGTGTATATTGATATTTCAGGGAAACAGGTTTACGCTTCTGATGCTATCAGAATTGTTAAACAAATATGGATCCCGAAGGGTATGGCTGACTCAGTAGGACCCAATACGAGATGGGTACCTGAGGCTTGATTCTTTTCAGGTCACTGCGGGCTACAAGAAGAGGAAGGAGGATCTGATGAAGGACTGGTACTTGGACTCAGGATGTTCCAGGCACATGACCGGATTTCGTGATCTCCTTCAGGATTATGTAGCTCAAGAAGGCCCGCAGGTAACCTTTGGTGATAACTCTAAGGGTTTCACCAGAGGATTCGGAACCCTTGTTATTAACTCTGTCCGTGTACTAAATGTATCATATGTTGAGGGACTGAGACATAACTTACTCTCGGTTAGTCAGTTCTGTGACCGAGGATATAGTGTAGAATTTACATCTAACATGTGTCTTGTGAAGGACAAATCTACACTACAGGTTCTGATTACAGGTGTCAGGAGGGGCAATGTATATTTTGCTGACTTCAAGAGCAGCCCTCCTGAAACCTGTCTGGTCGCTAAGGGCTCCTCTGAGCTCAGTTGTCTTTGGCATAAACGTCTGAGTCACTTAAACTTCAAGATTATTAACAAAATCTCTAGACTCTCTCTTGTAGATGGTCTGCCTAATGAAGTTTTTAGCAAAGACCACGTGTGCGGAGCATGTCAGGAAGGCAAGCAAACCAAAGCCTCATTCAAAGTGAAGGAAGCCTTCTCCACTGACAGAGTGCTTCAGCTCCTGCACATGGATCTCTTTGGTCCAGTAACTCCTGTCAGCATAAATGGTAGGAAATATACCCTTGTTGTTGTTGATGATTATTCCAGGTACACATGGGTTATTTTCTTGCTGAACAAAAAGGAGACTCAGGTCAAGCTTCCAGAGTTACTCAAGCAATTGAGTACTGAACAGGGTCAGAGCATAGTCAGGATCTGATCAGATCGAGGAACCGAGTTTATAAACTCTATTATAACTGACTTTTGTACTAACCATGGTATAGCTCATGAGACTTCCGCAGCTAGGACCCCTCAGCAGAATGGGGTAGCTGAAAGAAGGAATCGAACCCTGAAGGAAGCTGCCAGGACCATGTTGGCTGAATCAGGACTGCCCAAGAAGTACTGGGCTGAAGCAATCAACACTGCTTGCTACACTCAGAACCGATCTATGCTGAACAAACAACATGCTCAGACACCCTATGAAACTTGGAACAAGAGGAAGCCTCGCATCTCTTATTTCCATATTTTTTGATGTAAGTGTTTCATCCTGAACAATGGGAAAGACCAGCTGAAAGCCTTTGATAGCAAATCTGATGAGGGAATTTTCTTAGGATACTCCTCAGTCAGTAAAGCTTGCAGGGTGTATAACTGTCGTACCCTTTGTGTGGAGGAAACACCTCATGTTGTGTTTGATGAGACTGCATCAGTGCATAGGAAACAGGTTCCAAGTCCTGACACTGAGGGAATTACCAAAAGGGTAACAAGACTGAGTCTGAAGAATCCTGAATTCAAGATCAAACTTGTCAGTGCTCCCAAGGGATGGGATGATGATGATGAAGATCAGGATGGACTTCAGGCCAACCCTCAGCAAGCCCCTGCCTCGGAAAACGTTGAGTCTCAGACGGAAGGACAGACTCAACCTGAGGTACGTACTGTCGGTGATGATGCTTCTGCACCTGAGACAGTTACTGAGTCCAACACTGTAGGGGGAAACAATTTCTTTGATATTAGTCAACCCTCAGGAAATGACTCAGCATCCCCTGTTCTTGCTCGTTCCGCTTCTTTGCCTATTATTGTCGAGACTAATGTTTCAGGATCAGGCAATGGAACGTCAGTAGCTCCCAGTGCTCCAGTCAGCAGGAGGCAATGGCTAGATGATCACTCATTGGCTGATATCATTGGGGATATCAATGAGGGGGTCAGGACGAGGTTGTCCTTTGGTGAAAGCGTTATGTTTTGTTGCTTCCTGAGTGATCAGGAACCTACAAGCATAGAAGAAGCTCTAGCTGATCCCAACTGGATCCTAGCCATGCAGGATGAGCTCAATCAGTTTGAGCGGAATCAGGTTTGGGAGTTAGTTGAGAGACCTAGGCGTCAACATGTTATTGGCACCAAGTGGGTCTTCAAGAACAAGAGGGATGAAAAGAATGTTGTTGTCAGGAATAAGGCCAGACTAGTAGCAAAGGGTTACTCTCAGGCCGAGGGTATCGACTATGATGAGACCTTTGCTCCAGTCGCAAGATTGGAAGCAATCAGGTTGTTTCTGGCTTATGCAACATTCAGGAAATTCAAAGTGTATCAGATGGACGTAAAGAGTGTTTTTCTGAATGGTGTACTGAATGAAGAGGTGTATGTTGAGCAACCTCCTGGATTCGAAGTTGGTAATAAGGTATATCATCTGAAGAAAGCTCTTTATGGTCTGAAGCAAGCTCCGAGAGCTTGGTATGATACATTATCCCAATTCCTGATAGACCACGGGTTCGTAAAAGGAACAGTGGACAGGACCCTCTTCCGGATCACCGAAGGGGAAGACATTCTCTTGGTTCAGATTTATGTGGATGACATAATATTTGGATCTCCTAATCTGAAGCTTTGTGAGAAATTCTCCAAGCTGATGACTGGGAAATTTGAGATGTCAATGATGGGAGAAATGAATTTCTTTCTGGGTCTCCAAGTCAGGTAAACTGACTCCGGAATTTTCATTAATCAGTCCAAGTATGCGAGGGACTTGATTCAGAAATTTGGAGTTCAGTCCAGCAAAGTCTCACGCATTCCCATGAACACAAATGAGAAGCTGGATCCTGACAAAGAAGGAGTCTCAGTAAACCAGACTGAATATAGGGCACTGATAGGATCTTTATTATATCTGACTGCTAGTCGACCTGACATCACTTATGCAGTTGGAGTTTGTGCAAGGTATCAGTCTGATCCAAAGACGAGTCATCTAGAGAGTGCCAAAAAGATATTGAAATACCTGAGAGGTACGGTCAATCTAGGACTTTGGTATCCCTCTGATGACAACCTAGAACTGACTGGCTATTCAGATGCTGACTATGGAGGCTGTAGACTTGATAGGAAATCAACTACAGGCACATGTCAGTTTCTAGGGAGTAAATTGATCTCTTGGTTTTCTAAAAAGCAATCCAGTGTTGCAACGTCTACTACTGAGGCAGAGTATATGGCGGCAGGCAGTTGTTGTTCTCAGATTCTTTGGCTGAAACAACAACTGAGAGACTACCAAATAGAGGCCACTGAAGTTCCAATTTATTGTGACAATAATAGTGCCATTGCCATATCCCAAAACCCAGTCTTACACACAAGGTGTAAGCATGTAGACATCAGGCATCACTTTATCAGAGATCATGTTGAGAAGAAGGACATCAGGATGGAGAGTGTCCCTACTGAAAAACAGAGAGCTGACATCCTGACTAAGGCTTTGCCTGAAACCAGGTTTGTTGAGTTATCAATAGAGTTAGGACTCCTTGACCCAGGCTTAGGTGATTCAGTCTGAATCTCTGATAAGAATGCACAAGGTCAGGGGGAATAACTCATATGGACTCAGGATGAAGAAATCCCAGAGAAAATATGAATGGTTGAAGGGGGAACATTCAGTATAAGAGAAATGATCAGTATAGACTGACTAAGTTTCAGGACACTGAACTCAGGGCTTGTCACCCTGATAGGGCAATAAGTGGTATCAGTCAGAATACAAATCTGACTTACTGGAATGTTTTCTGATTTTTATCTAGTCATCTGATCTTGCGTGCATTTTCCTTATACTGTTTGCTGTATTGTCAAATCAATTTAATTTGTCAAATGATCCCAGCCACTCGTTTTAATATTCGGTTATTATTTAATACAATTTATTTGAATTAAATACGGACATGCTCTAATGTGCATTTAATGCACTGTGGGCAGGAACAGTTTTCGATAAAGCTTGACCAATTACTTTTGAAAAACTGAAGAGTCAAATGCTTTTCACTGTTAAATCTTGACCATTGAATCTCATAGGTCATTATTTTCTAAGCCACCCGATTAAAACCGAATTTTTATATAAATAAGGGAAGATTGTGTTGTTAAAATCTTTATGCACCTAAATATTTTCCTTACATATTCCTCTCTGCAAACCGACCTTATTCATTTCTTCATATTACTTCAATGGCTTCTCCATCTGCAGATTCCTTCTTTGGAAATCTTTTCCAACTAAGGAATGAGATTCATTATGAACCCTATGGGGACTTTTCATCCAACCACCCCGATATTTTGCCTGTACAAGAACTATTCAATAATGCAGGTCTTCTGCAATTCATTACAGCAAGACCACAGAGGCTCCACCCTAGACTTGTTGCTGCATTCTACGTAAAGATGGCGCAGAACAAGGAGTCCCAGGAGTGGGAAACTTGCATACCCCTGACCACCTGTACAAAGGGGAAGGATGGAGAGGAGGAGATGACCAGGAGATAGGTCACTCTCAACATCCAGAGGAAGATTAAGGAGGTTTTTAATCTTCCCAGTTCAGGACGAAGCCCAGTGGATTATGGGTATGGGAATGAGAGGGACTTTCTCCAGTCCTTATGTGATGGGGATGTCGTCCTGAAGTCGGGCCTGAATAAATCAATCCTGAGGACTGAAAACCGCCACTTCTTCAACCTGACAAGTCAGGGAGTGATGGGGATTGCCGGAGGATTGGAGCAGATCTCCAGACCAAAGCTTTATACGATGATGGCAATCTCGGACGCCTCTATGCACAACTTTAACTGGGAGGATTACTTCCTCCAAATGCTGGTGGCTGAGACCAGCAAAATCAAGTACTCGCCAGAGGGTCAGGCGACATTCGAGGCCAAGATGCACTTTGGCACCAAGATTTCTATGCTCTTGGAGACCCTGGATCTCGGTGATGTGGATCAGGCCCAATCACTCGAGATTCCAGCGAAAATCAATCTATTCAGAGGTTACTCCGATGATGCTGGCACCAGGAGAAGGCGTCGGACTCAGAAGAAGAAGGCCCAGGCGAGCATGACTGAAAGAGTCAAGGCTCAGGCAGGCAAGTCTTTTGAGTCTGATACAGCAAAGCCAGCGGAGGAGAAATCTAAGCCCTCAGGACCCAAGCAACAAAAGCTGAAATTTCTCTATTCAGGGTCAGCTGAGCGAGAGAAGAAACTCGTGGAAGAGCGAGAGAAAAAGCTTGTGGAAGAGAGAGAGGCTGAAGAAGCTATTCAGCATGCACCTCCGGAGAGGGAACCAGCTCAGGCGCAGGCCATTCTTGAAATTGCTCCCATTTCGTCTGTTCCAGATGTTGCATCCCCTGATCCTGATCAACTAATCCTTAACATCGCTGAAACTTATCAGAGTTTGGATCAGGTGGAGCCTGCTCAGGAAGGAGGAGTTGAGCAGGAGGCTGCTGAACAAGTTCAGGCTGAAACACCATGGCTGTTCCCTGCGCCCGATGTGAATATTCTTTCAGATTTTGAGATAGTAGCAAGGGGAGCGGCAACTGAAATGGTGGAAAGGAGATTTCCTGATCTCACTGAAGCTCAGAAGGAGGCAGTTGTGCAACTCCGCACTTTTGCCATGATCAGAAACGCTACATGGTCTGAGCTCAGTCAGCTAGGAGAGTCCAGAGGATGGGACTGCATTGCAGAGTTAGAAGCCGCCCTTTTTGATCATTTTGATGTGAACTCTCTACATCAATTGATTAAGATGGTGGATTTTATCAAAACAGTCCGCCGAACCTATCCTGAGCCTGAACCTCATAAAGCTGAAGAAGAGAAGGGAGAGGTGAAGGCAGCTGAGAAGGAGGTGGTTGTGGTTGCTGATGATGATCAGCAAGGTGGCACTGAGGGAGTCAGTGCACCGGCCGATGAAGCAATCCTGGGACCCGGGATTGCAGAGGCTTCAGGAGAGGGTCCACCAGGCATGGTCCGAGTCAAAGGCAAATGGACTACACCCGAAGCAATATATCTTCAGAATTCCTCACGAGCTCTTGGCAATCTGCACAGGAGGGTCATCCTCGTTGAGCGAAAAACTAGTAGGGTTGGTTCAAATTATGAATTGCTGAACAAGAAGTTGAACAGACTGGACCGTGACCTGAATGATATGGCCACTGATATGCATGCTGCAATAGATCTCCTTGGGGAAGCTCGGACTAGAATCAATGTAGACCTCACTGTTATTTCTGAGCAAACCAAGGATGCCATTCAGAACTGCAATCAAATGGTCTCAGATGTACAGACTCAGCAGGAGACTAAGCTTGCCTATTTTCTGGATCAACAACTGTCTGAAAAAGTTGATCAACTGGTTGATGAGAAGTTGGTCAAGCTGAAAGCTGAACTGAAGGAGGAACTGCTGAGTGAGATGTCTGAACAGGAGAAGGATGCAATTGCCACTGCCCTGAATAATCGGATGATGAGCTTTGAAGGATGGCTAAAAGCTGAGCACAATTCAGCCGTCGACAAGCTAAGTGTTGGCCTGAGAGGGATGGCCAGGCAGATTGGGCAATTGCAGGGGAAACAGACTGAGATGGATGGTCAGTTTACACTATTGGCGGAGTCAGTGGATGAAGTTGTCAAACGGATAAATGACGATGATGCCAAAAAGGGAGAAGAAGGGAAGAAGCAGATTGCCATTACTGGTAAAGCAAAGAAGAAAAACTTCCCCCTTGAACTGATAGCGGCGGAAAGAAAGAGGACAAGGTCCGTCGCTGCCATCGAAGCTGTTGAAGGTTCAGAGCCGAAAAGATTGAGGTCGTCTGAGGACCCCGCTCTGGAGCCTTTGTACAAGGAGATGGAGGAACATATGCAAACTGAGCTGACCACTCAGAAGAAAATGGTGATGACTGATGCTGAAAAGATTGCAAAGATGAAGGAGATTTCGCTCCTCAGTCAGATCCAGCGCCTAAAGGAGTCCAATGAGTATCTGACTTCGCAGGTTCAGAAGAAGAAATCTGTATCTTCTGGATCTCGGATGAAGACTCAGAGGAAGATTGTGGTCAGTTCAGATCAAAGTCATCCTCCACTAAAGTTTGTGGAAGACTTTATTCCGATAGAGATGTTGGAGGTATGGATTCCGATCCGGAATAGGTGGGCCTACCTATTCTACGTGGTGGGGTTATGGGACGATCTGACTGAAGAAAAAGACGTCATACTCCATCACTGGATGGCACAGGAGCATCCTGATCTCTGGGCTAAAATCATCAGACATGCTGACACTGAAGGTGTAGAGATCGCTCCTCCGGAATTCATCAAGTACCCTCCTCCACTCTTTAGGAACTCCAAGCAACTGGACCGGAAAGCAATTTCTGAAGAAGTAGTCAGAGTAGGATGAGCTGCCGGGGCCGTTGCTGATCGGAACAGGATGAAGCAGGTCCTGAACCGGGTACTGGAGATGTACGAGATTCCACTGACTGCTTGGAATAAGGATGAAGACTAGATCAAGAGCTAGTTGTTCAGAAATTTTGTAATAGCTTCAGGATACTTGTATTTTCTTATCAATCAATGAAGTTATTTACTTTTTCCTGAGTATAACTTCTTGTTGACTCCTGAATCTCCTTTTCTGAATCCTTATCAAGAACTGTACTAACCCATTCCTTGTTTTCATCTTATAGACTAAGTACCTAGTTTGTCAGGTGGTACTGAGTTGTTCTCACTGACTAAGTCAGTAGATTGTATAGATGAACAGGAATTTGCTTAAGGGTTTTGGCATCATCAAAAAGGGGGAAATTGTTGGGACAATCTGAGTATTTTGATTAGATCCCAAAACCCCTGATGAATTTGCCTAAGTATAGTTGTTCAGGATAAAATAATTCAGGATAGTTAGGTTAGAAATTCAGTACAAGAGGACCATGCTGAAGACTGAAGAATATTGGAGTCGACCCAATTTACTGAAGTCTGAAGTGTAAACCATCCTGAAGGAGTCAGTCGGTCTTGCTGAAGATTGTCTGTTCTGAAGCTGAAGATCGAAGCCTACTGATCCATCCTGAAAGACTATCCTGAAGTACCATTGGCTGATGCTTCTACTGAGTACACTAAGCATACTCAGGACAGAAGTTAGTCAGTGAAGAGTAAGTGTTACCTATCAGGCTGTGCTGAATGCACTTAAGACCTGACTTAGGCCGTGGTTCAGTTTACCTGAATCATGTAAGTCCAAAGAAAAAGGTTACACATACTGGGCTGAATAACCCATCAGGCTGTGCTGAATGCACATAGGACCTGACTCAGGCCGTGGTTCAGTTCACCTGAATCATGTAAGTCCAAAGCAAAAGGTTATTTATGCTATGGGACAAGAGACAAAGAGAATGTCAGTAGACTCCATTAAAAACACACGTTCAGACTGAGTTATTAACAAGAGACTCAGAGTATTGAATGTACGAGGAAGGACAAATGTCTGAAGGTCAACTAGCCGTTATAGCGGAGAGCCAATGATCTTTCGATACGCATGCACGGAGTCTGCGCAGCATTTAATGCGGCATTTAATGCGTCTCAAAAGTTGCAGGTGATGTGACAACTTGCCAGAATAAGCATGGCGGGAAGGTCAAACAGTATTTCTAGCCTGCAATCTACCTAAAATAGGAAAGATTTGATTTGATCTCCTCCAACGGATCTATTTTGAATCTCGCCTATAAATATGGAGAGCCTTGCACCCATTCAAGGCTAACGGGAAATTTCCAAGAGAAAACTCTCAAGAATCCAAGCATTCAAAGCATACTATAAACAACACTCTGCAATTAAATTTCCCTAGTGTTGTAGTAGGATTCACTCTGTATTTGCTTAGATCGATAGCTCTATTATTTAGCATTGTTTCGTATTGCTAGAGCTATCTTAGTTGGAAACCAGAATACCAAACCATTCAAGGTGTGAGATTGGTTGGTTAGAAGGACTGGGACTTGTAAAACGCCCAGGGGTCAGTTCCTAAGAGAGGAAGTTGGCTACTAGTGTCCCTTGGCACGTAAAACCCAAGCACCTATCCTCAGGGTTTTGAGGATAGCTTCCTGTTAAATCAGGTCATGGACGTAGGAGTTGGTTATCTCCGAACCACGTTAAAAAGTCCCATGTGTGCTGATTTACTGTTTTGTTCAGGATCATAACTGTCATCATAATAAACTGAACATTCTGCATCACTTTTCTATTCAGGACTGAATCAATCATCCTGAATCTTAATACTGTGCACTCAGCCTTAACCACCAGTTTACTAAGCAAACTCAGAGAAAATGTTTCAGAAACTAAAACGAGTAGAATCTAAGGGCTCACTTTCCGCACTCACTCTGGCTCACTGAGATAGTGGTCCAACTGACTAGCTTCCAAGCGGTCAGTAGATTTGTTATCTCTACTGAGCTTCCGAGCACTTTACTCACACTCAACTTATCTGACTCGTTACTGAATTGTCCCTGCTGCCCCTGTGGACCTTCAGCATACTGAGTACTTCAGGAGTTCCTGACTGAGAGTGTTAGAGTATTTTTCTGAGTCTTTCAGAAAAATCTGACATCAGCGTATTCCCCCCCCCCATACACTGATTATACTCGTTTCGGGACCAACATCTTGAGATCATCATCCTGAGTCAACATCAGTCATCCTGAGTCAGGCATCCTGACAGACATATCCTGAGCTGAAAATGACCAATCTCCTGAGTCACTCAAGCTGAAGATTTCAAGCTGACATTAAGGTGGTTATTTTGACAGCTGGCGGAGCAATCCTATTGGATGCCGGAACAGTTACTTCTGGCAGTTGTAACCATACAAGCTCATTGATTGGTTAAGGGTTTAAAGGGCAGTTAGGACCTGGGCATCTATAAATACGTATTCATTTCCAGTGAATAGTGAGAGAATTAACATTCTAAATCCTTGAGAGAGAAAGTTTGTATTCTGTAAATCATTATCCATTTATTAGTGAAGTGAGGAAACCCCCATCCGTGGAAGTAGATCAATTGATCGAACCACGTAAAATTTCTTTGTTCTTTGATTTCTTAATTTCTGCATTTTGTGTTCATTGAAGTTCTTCAAGCTCTGAAAATTGGAAGTCTTATTGAGGTCGATTATTCAATTATATTCACAACGACTGCTATCTTCAAGTATCACCAACTTTTGAAATTCATTTTGAGAATTCCGCAATTTCATCATTAGTAGAGTTGATAATCAACGTTTGTATTTACATTTTGTAACAACGTGATACTAGTTAATGCTAATACATTACAATGAAAAATTTATAAAATTAATTATTAATTTAATGCTAAATTTTGATAACAAGAATAAAATTAAAGAAATTATGTGGGACACAAATAATATGAATTAATTATAAAGTTCACACATCTTTGCAAGTTTTCTTTGAATATAACATGAAATATTTGAGTGAAATTTAGTTTTAGAATAAAAAATGAGGAGAGATTATAAATTTATATCAAGAAAATATACAATTCACACTATGTAAGAAATAGGCTATCACAATGGAGAGTTTGGCAACATGAGAAAAGGTGTCAAAATAATCACTTAACTTCTTCTTGAGTAGCCCTTTATCACCAATTTAGCCTTGCATCTCTCAATTGTTTCATCAGGTTTATGCTTTATTTTATAAATACACTTGCAATCTACACAATTTTTTTTTTTGGGGGAGTGAAGCAACAGATCAAGTGTTAGTTCTTTCTAGAGCTTCTAATTTATTATTCGTGGCTATTTTTCAGTTTTTATTAGTGCAAGCTTACTTGTATGTTTTAGGTTTCACTATCTGTGAAGTAGACACTGTGAAAACTTTATGTAAAGCAGATAATATGCTTGTAGGTAGATAGTGGATAATGAATATGATTAGCTTTTGAAAAATTGACATTGCTATGCTTAATAAAATGAGGCAAAGTAACTTTATATAACAAGATAAGCTGGTGTATTTTTATTTCTAGAGGACCTTCTTAGATCAATATGCTCATTGTCTGCATTAGACTTATCTACCAAAGGTAAAGTAGAACATGTTACTTCATCTTGAAATTCAATGTGATTTTCAGAATCATTATCTTCCTGAATATTAGATCTGTTGTCATTACTACAACTAATACTATTGTCAGCACCGCTATGTGCATTACTGCCACTATTATTACCTTTAACATTCTTAGAATAATTAGTTCAATATGAATAGTGGGAATGATTGGAACATAACAAATAATGTCATCATTGGAAGTGTTGGTCCCGAAACGAGTATAAATCAGTGTATGGGGAATACACTGATGTCAAATTTTTCTGAATACTCATAAAAATGCTCTAACACGCTCAGTCAGGAAGATCCTGAATTACTCAGCAAAACTGATAGTCCGCAGGGGCAGCAGGGACAAGTCAGTAATGGAGTCAGATAGGCTGAGTGTGAGTAAT
>JAPKLY010004585.1:0-14302 GCA_026898435.1 Prunella vulgaris
TAGGCGTCAACATGTCATTGGCACTAAATGGGTTTTCAAGAACAAGAGGGATGAGAAGAATGTTGTTGTCAGGAACAAGGCCAGACTGGTGGCCAAGGGATACTCTCAGGCCGAAGGGATCGACTATGATGAGACCTTTGCCCCAGTTGCAAGATTAGAAGTAATCAGGTTGTTCTTGGCCTATGCAACATTCAAGAAGTTCAAGGTGTATCGGATGGATGTAAAGAGTGATTTTCTGAATGGTGTACTGAACGAGGAGGTTTATGTGGAACAACCTCCAGGGTTCGAAGTCGGTGACAAGGTTTATCACCTGAAGAAAGCTCTCTATGGCCTGAAGCAAGCCCCCAGGGCTTGGTATGATACACTTTCCCAGTTCCTGATAGACCACTGGTTCGTGAAAGGAACTGTGGACAGGACCCTCTTCAGGATATCCGAAGGGGAGGACATTCTCTTGGTTCAAATTTATGTGGATGACATAATATTTAGATCTCCTAATCTGAAGCTATGTGAGAAATTCTCCAAGCTGATGACTGGAAAATTTGAGATGTCAATGATGGGAGAGATGAACTTCTTTTTAGGTCTTCAGGTCAGGCAAACTGACTCCAGAATCTTCATAAATCAGTCCAAGTATGCGAGGGACTTGATTCAGAAATTTGGAGTTCAGTCCAGCAAAGTCTCACGTATTCCCATGAACACAAATGAGAAGCTGGATCCTGATAAAGAGGGGACCTCAGTGAATCAGACTGAGTATAGGGCACTGATTGGTTCATTATTGTACCTGACTGCTAGTCGTCCTGACATCACTTATGCAGTTGGAGTTTGTGAAAGGTATCAGTCTGATCCGAAGAAGAGTCATCTAGAGAGTGCCAAAAAGATACTGAAATACCTGAAGGGTACAGTCAATTTAGGACTTTGGTATCCCTCTGATGACAACCTAGAACTGACTGGTTATTCTGATGCTGATTATGGAGGCTGTAGGCTTGATAGGAAATCAACTACAGGCACATGTCAGTTTCTAGGGAGTAAACTGATCTCTTGGTTTTCTAAGAAGCAAACCAGTGTTGCAACGTCTACTACTGAGGCTGAGTATATGGCGGCAGGCAGTTGTTGCTCCCAAATTCTTTGGTTGAGACAACAACTGAGAGACTACCAAATAGAGGTCACTGATGTCCCAATTTATTGTGACAACAACAGTGCCATTGCCATATCCCAAAACCCAGTCTTACACACAAGGTGTAAGCATGTAGACATCAGGCATCACTTAATAAGAGATCATGTTGAGAAGAAGGATATAAGGATGGAGAGGATCTCTACTGACAAGCAGAGAGCTGACATCCTGACTAAGGCTTTGCCTGAAACCAGGTTTGTTGAGCTGTCAGTAGAATTAGGACTTCTTGACACAGGTTTAGATGGTTCAGTATGAACCTCAGTTCAGGATTGAACAAGGTGGTCAGGAGGAATGACTAACTCAGGATCAGGTTGCAGATAGATGGATGGCTTTCAGGGGGAACAGACATCATATTTGGATCTTCAGGATCATAATAGAGCTAGGTTCAGGACACAGAGCTCAGGGCTTGTCACCCTGATCAGACTCAGAGGTATCAGTCAGGTTTCTATGTCTGACTGACTGGTATGTATTATTGAACCTTTGCTTTAATTATTGTCTGCTTGCATCATTTTTTATTACGTCTGACACCACATCAATCACAGGGTTTTTAACTCACATCCCAGCCGTTCATTTATTATTCAGTTTTTATTAAATGCAAAATGCGTATTTATTTCAAACATTCTTCTGACACGCATTAAATGCAAAGTGGGCGGGAACAGTTTTCCATAAAGTTTAAATTATTAACTTTGAAAACTAAATTCGATAAAGTTTTATTCCGGATATACCCCTTCATCTAATCCGTTGAATTTTAAAAGGCTTTTAATCAAATCCGTTCATTAAAACTGAATCTTTGGGTATAAAAGGAAGCTTTGTGCACATTTCATAATTTACGCACTCATATTTTCTTAACCTCATACTCTCTGCAATCTATTTCTCTTACAATCTCTACATCCATGGCTTCTTCTGCTGCTCAATCTCTCGAAGACACAAGAAGGTTTCACGCTGCCATCTCCAAAGTAGAGTCGAAAGTGTCTTACGAGTGGTTGGTGGATTTCTCACATCGATCCACCATCAAAAAGCTCTCTCAGGTCTATGGAGCCATCAATCAGGCTGGGCTCCTAGATTTCGTCACCAAGAAGCCAGCCAAGACCTGCCCTCATCAGATCATTGCTTTCTATGCCAATCTGAAGATGAATGAGGATGATGAGTGGGAATCAGTGATTCCACTCAGGCGCTCTGTGGAGAAGAATGGGAAGAAGGTAGTTCAACACATCACTGAGAAGATCCAGGTTAGAGACCTCATCAAGAAGACCTACAATCTGCCTCATTCTACTGAGGAGAAGCAGTTGGCGGACCTGACTGCTTACAAGGCTGAAGAAGAGCAGGATTGTATGAACGAGTAGCTGATCGTTCCTACAACGATCTTCAGCACGATGAACAAGAAGCTACTGAAGCCTGAGTACAAGCTCTTGTTCGAAGTCATCGTCCAGATCATTATGGGCTTCATGGGAGGCATGGAGCAGATCAGTCAGCCCAAGATCAGAGGTTTGGCTGTCGTGGTGGACAATGCTCTGATTGACTGGGAGGAGTTCTTCCTTCAGAAACTTGTCCAGGAGTCAAAGAAGGTCAGGTTGATGGGAGACAAGATTGTGCTTGACAAAAATCCCTACTACGGATCTCGACTGTCAGTAATGCTCCAAAGCTTTCCTGGAGACGTTGATAAAGATGGGTGTGAGGATTTCAAAGACAAGCACATCATTTTCAAAAACTCTGCTGATACAATCAAGAGAATGCTTGACACTGAGGTCAAGAAGGTGGTAAGAGGAAAAGAAAAAGGGAAGGCAGCAAGCTCTAAGGCTCAGGAGGAGCCAGTCAAGTCTGGACCTAAGAGGGTGAAGGTCAAAGGCATTTTCATCAGTGAGAAGAAGACAATGCTCCATGACTCTGACACTGAGTCTGATCAACCAGATCAACCATCCGATTCAACCGCCACACTTGCTGCTGTGCCAATTTCTTCTTTGGCACCTACTGAAATCCCATCATCTGAAACAGCAGCAACTTCTGGCACTGAGCCCGCACCTCAGGAGGAGGTAGCTCAGGTTGAGGGAGAACAGGCTCCACCTGTTCAGGAGCCGGTTCAGGAGGACCCCGTGATGAAGGTGGTGGAGGTTTTGGGTGAGGAGGTTCGGGCTGAACCTTCAGTGGCTGCTCAGGAGGAGCAAGAAGGTGATGAAGGAGGAGAATGAGAAGTTGCTCAGGAGGAGCAAGGGAGTTCTGATGCTGGAGAGTGAGAGCATCAAGAAATAGTGAGCATGGAGGCTCAGGAGGAGCTCCATGATGAGGATCTGGAAGGAAACCAAGGCAGGAAGTGGACTGTTTCCAATGATGCTGAGTCCGAATCTGACCATCCGGAGGAAGCTGAGGAAGAAACTCAGGAGGAGTCAATACCACCAAAGCTAACTCCATTTGAGATGGATGCCAGATGTCAGGCAATCAGAATTGTCAATTAGAATTTTCCTGATTTTGAGGAGTCCTATGGTGAGGAGGTCATCAGACTCAGGGTTTTGGTGATGATGAGGAAGGCCTCGGTTCCCCAAGTGGCTGCCCTGATAAAAGTAATCGGAGAAGAGAATCTCAGGGATGAAGAGCAAAGAATCTTAGACAGATTTAGGCTTCGTTCCTATACCCAAGTCATCAAAAAGGAGGACTTCATCCGGATTGCCAGGGCAAATAATCCTCACCCTAACCCTTCTATGGCACTTGTGCCAGTAGTCGGGGAAGGTGCGACCTCAGGAGGAGGTGCACCAGCCGATGACGCACTCCCAGGGACCGGGACTACTGAGGCTTCAGGAGAGGTCCCGAAGAAGGTTGCCACCAAGTCCAAGTCCAAATCAGTAAAGAGGAAGATCCGAACCATCTCAGTGGGAGTGTCACTAATGGGGAGGATCATCCTAGGCAAGCTTGATCGTCAGCGTGAGAAAATCAAGAATCTCATCGCTGAGTTGAATAAGGCTAGGAAGGAATCAGTTGATAGATTCCTGAGTCTTGAACAACAACGATCCTCCAAAGTCACTTCTCACCATGTTCAAAGCATGATAAACTCATCACTCAGTGGCCTGGATGACAGGATAAAGGCAATGATTGCTGAGGCCCTGAAAGGGCAGGAGGCTCAGGTCAGGACAGTGGCTTGGGAAGAAGCTGGAAAGGCAGATGACGATCTACTGACCAGATGGAGGGAGGGTCAAAAAGCTTATGAGGAAGCATTGCATAAATCTCTGAACACAATGCTCACTGAAAGCCTCAAGAGGAAGGATGAGCTGAATGCAATGCGGAAGGAGTTTGATAGTCATCTGACTGAAAGCTTACTCAGAGCTGAGAACAATGCTAAATTGGCTAAGGACTTTCAGGTGGTGGCTGATCAGCAAGCGTCTCAGGGGATCCTGATTAGGGATATTCAGAAGAGAGTCGATGAGGACAAGGACCCCTTTGATGCTGCCAAAAAGGGGGAAGGGAAGGCTTTGAAAAATCTTAAGTCCAAGGGTCAGAAACGGAAAACTGATGTCTCCGTGGAAGATCTGATGGATGAGCTCGAGGCACAAAGATTCCCTGGTTATCCCATTGTTGAGGGAAGGAAGAAGACGAAGCAGCTGACTCTGGAGACTGCAATGCAGGTCAGAAGTCAAGCCACTGAGCTTGAAAAGCTGAAGGGGCAAATGGCAGTGCTGAAGGAGAAGACTGATCCTAAGAAAAAGTCTGCCCCTGAAGCTAGGAAGAAGAAAGTTGTTGCGTCTAAGAAGGTTGATGCTCAGGATGCCGGTCCCTTGGTGTATGAATATGTGGACAACTTCGTACCTCCTGAACTGAACGAGGCTTGGGTCCCGATCAAGAAGGAGTTTGTGAATTTGTACTACGTCATCGGGAACTGGCTGAAGACATCTGAAGGCAAGGATAAAAACACTAACTTTGCTGAGTGGATGGCCTTGCACCACGCTGAACTCTGGGGTGAAATCGATAGACATGCTGACAGAGCCAGAGTTCAGATCAAGGCACCTGAGCACATCATTTATCCTCCTCCAACCCTCGGCATCAACAACAACCTTAACATGGACCTGATCAGAAATGAGATTGCAACGATTGCAAAAAGAACTGGAGCACTTACCGATCAGAATAAGTTCCATGAAGTCAAGCTCAGAGTCCTGAAGAAGTATGGGATCTCCTTGGCTAGGTGGGATGATGAAGAGTGAAGACTAGTCTTTCAGGAATAGTGTTTCAGGAATATACTGTAATAGTTTCAGGACAACTTGTACTTCATGTTTATATTAATGAAACTATTTTATTCCTGAGACAACATCTCGTTGACTCCTGATTTACTTTTCTGCTCTTTATCAAGAACTGTACTAACCCTTTCCTGATTCCATCTTATAGAACTAAGGACCCAATATGGGTTCCTGAACTGAATACTAATTTATATCAGATAATTGTTTAGATGGTAGGATTATTTCTAAGGGTTTTGGCATCATCAAAAAGGGGGAAATTGTTGGGACAATCTGAGTGTTTTGATTAGATCCCAAAACCCCTTGATGAATTTGCCTAAGTATAGTTTATCAGGATGATAGGCTCAGGATAGATAGGTTAGAATAGATTTTCTATTCACAGGTATTCAGTTCAGGTGGGACGTACTGAGGAGTGAAGACTGATGGAGACGTCTTTGAAGTCTGAAGTATCTCCAACCCTGAAGGCATTGATCACCCTGAAGAAGATCAACCTGAAGCTGAACCTGAAAAACCTAGAAAGACTCCTGAAGATGCCTAGAAGCCATCCTGAAGAAGACCACTGATCCTGACAGAACTGAGTAAACTAAGCATGCTCAGGGAAGTCTCTATCAGTAAGGGCACAAGTAACCTTGATAAGGCTGAACATCCTTCAGATGTTCATAAGTCCTGACTTGGGCCTAGTATCAGTTAACCTGATACTTGTAAGTCCTGAGACCCAAAGGTTACACGTGCAAATGGAAGTCTGATGAAGTAGAAAGAATGTCAGAGTCTCCAACAAAAGATAAACATTTATACTGAGTAAAGAACTAGAAACTCAGAGTTATATATGTACGAGGATTAGTAAAGTCAATGCCGACAAACTAGCCGTTGGACCAACGACCAGTAAAAAGGCATGTGTACGGAGACTGAAGAACATTTAATGCTTCTCAGAGGTGCAGGCGGCGGATCAGAAACTTTGCCATACTAGGTATGGTCCATGTCAGACAAGGACAACCAGAACCTGCACCTACCCTAAATAGGAAGGTTTGAAACGGATCAATTCCAACGGATCTATTTCAAACCTCTCTATAAATACAGAAGGTATTGCACCCATTCAAGGCTAACGGGAAATTTCCAAGAGAAACTCTCAAGATTCCAAGCATTCAAAGCACATTTGAAACAACACTCTAAAACCTTAAATTTACCTAGTGTTGTAGTAGGAATCTATTCTGTATATTTGCTTAGAGTATTGATCCCACCTTTAGCACTGATTTGTTAGAAGGATCAATACACAATAGTTGGAAATCGTGAATACCAAACCCCTCAGGTTGTGAGTTTGTTGGTAGAAAGGACTAGGACTTGTAAAACCACCCAGGGGTCAGTTCCTAAGAGAGAAAGTTGGCTACTCGTGTCCCTTGGCACGTAAAACCCAAGTACCTATCCTCAGGGTTTTGAGGATAGCTTCCTGTTCAATCAGGTCGTGGACGTAGGAGTTAGTTATCTCCGAACCACATTAAAAAGACCCTTGTGTGCTGATTTACTAATTGCTCAGGATCATACTTGTCATACATATTAATCTGAAGCATACTTACATTGTTTTTGGAAAACCATCAGGACTGACTTTGTCATCCTGACCTTAAAACTGTGCACCAGCCTTAACCACGTTTTTCACTAAGCAAACTGATAAGTTTTCAGAAACTAAAACGAGTAAAAACTTAAGGGCTCACATTCCGCACTAAACTGAGCTCACTGAGATAGTAGTCCAACTGACTAGCTTCCGAGCGGTCAGTAGGTTTGTTATCTCTACTGAGCTTCCGAGAGCACAACTCTGACTTAGCCTATTTGGTTCATCACTGATCCGTCCCTGCTGCCCCTGAGGACCATCAGTTTGAGAGAACATTTCAGGATCTTCCTGACTAAGTCTGAAAGAGCATTTTCCTGAGATTTCGGGAAAATCTGATATCAGTGTATTCCCCCCTATACACTGATTATACTCATTTCGGGACCAACAAGTGGTATCAGAGCAGTGGTTCAAAAGACCACTGACTTTGTTTACCAACAGTTTCTGAGGAGAAACTTTTGGTGGTCAACTGAACAGATCTGATTTCTGAAAACTTGCATTCCATGGCATCCGGTTCTAAGCGCCTTGAGGGAAATCTTCCTGAGTTCTCTATTGATAATTATGACTATTGGAAATTCAGGGTTCTGGCACATCTCTACACCATCCATGATCAGATGCCCCAGGTGATTAAGCATGGTCCTATCAGATTTATGAGGAATCTTCAGACCACCTGGCCTGTAGCTGGCAATGTCCCTGTTTCAGCTACCGGAGATTAGCCTGTGGAGAGGTCCGCACTTACTGCTGATCAAATTAAGCAAATCGGACTGGATAATATTGCGAAGAACATTATACTCCACACCGTTTCTTACGAGAACTCGGTTAGGCTCATGCATCTGAAGACTGCGAAGGAGATCTGGGATGCCCTGAAGGAGATGAGCGAGGGCTCAGAGAAGATAAAGGAGAACAAGCGGGATTTGGCCATCAGGAAGTTCGAGGCCTTTAGGATGCTAGATGGAGAATCCATCGATCAGATGGAAGCTCGGTTCATTAAGATGATGAATGAGCTAGCAACCCTTGGGAAGGACTTTCCCAAGAGGGAGGTGTCGTCTAAAATCCTGAACTGTCTCCCTGAAAGATGGGACACAGGAGTGATCTTGTTAAAGAACACTCAGGATCTCACAAACATTCTTTACTCTAACCTATTCTCAGAGTTAAAGGCTCTGGAATTCAACCTCGATAAGAGGAAGAAGAAAGGTGCTGTCAGTGAGGATGTGAGTGAGGAGAAGACACCTGAGAAAGAAAAGAGTGTGGCTCTTAAAGCTACTTCTGAGCCTGAGGCTGGATCTGGCTCTGGCTCGAAATCACTCAGAGAGAAGAACAAGGATGAGCTAGCCCTAGAATACAGCCTGATGGCACGACGATTCGAGAAGCTGAACTCTCATTTCGGTAGGTATAAGAAGTTTTATACTGACAATCGTGACCACAGGTATTCCAGCCCTAGGAGATCGAGCCCCCGGAGGGAAGAGAGAAGGGGTTCTGAATCCAGGAGAGAACGAGATGAGCCTGAGCGGCACAGAGATGAGAAAAGCTCCAAGAGGAGAGATGATGCTGATCCCAGAAGATCCAACTCCAAGCCTGAAAGATCATCAGGGAGCTGGAGGGAGTCATCTGATAAAAGGTACACTGATAAAAAGGGTATTTCTGATGTAAATCAGTGTTACCACTGCCACAAGACCAAACATTATCAGTATGATTGTCCGGAGCTCAGTGCTCATGAGCGAGAAGATCGGAGAGCCAAGAGAGAGCTCAGGGCATCAGACCGGAGAGCAATGCATGCTGAGGATTCCTCAGATTCATATGGCCCAGGACGCCGGTTCCCTGAACTCTTCTTCGATGAGGAGTATGATGATCTTTGCCTGATGGCAGATGATGAGGTATGTTCTTCTGTCTCTTCTCCTGATCACGCACCTGAGTTTAGCTCAGACTCAGCAAGAGATCTCGACCTTCAGCTCGCTTTAGAGCAATTGATGGCTGATTTCTCGAAGCTACATGAGACTCATATTCACACAGTGGATGTGAATGCACAACTGAGTGGTGAGAACGATCGGTTAACTGAGTCTCTCAGAGTGAGAGATACTGAGGAAGCACTGAGGTTAGTAAACCTCCAGGAAGAGTTGCTTCATGCCGGAAATAGGCATGATGAAACTCCAGTGGCGGTTGAAAGACTCAATGCTATAATCAGCTCGCTGATTGAGACTCGTGACATTGATCAGTTCCTTACTCAGGAACAGCAGATGATTGAGCGTATTGCTCTAAGAGAGATGTTCGAAACTGAGTGGCAAGCTCGCCTCAGTGCTGAGCAAATTGCTTGGGATCTTGAGCTGATCTCAAAAGAGAATGCTCATCAGAAACTGGTGCTTCAGTACACCACTGAACTTGAGGCCCTGAAAAAGGAAAATGTGCTCCTTGAGGAAAAGCTGAAGAAGTTACACACATCTTCCCAAGTGGTTGATGAGTTAACAAGTTTCTCTCAGCTAACCGATGGTGCCAAAGCTGGGTTAGGGTATGATGCCTCTAAAGGCCCAAAGGGCAAGAAAAAGAGAGGTGCTTCAGGGAGCAACTCTCAGAAGAAGTTTGTCCCTGCCCAAACTGACGACAAGAGCCCAAGTGTTGCTCGTCAGGATAAAGGCAAAGGGAAGGAGAAAGCGCCTGAACCTGTCAGGCAAAGGACTGAGGAATCTAGGCTAAAACCTAAGGGAAAGGCCCAGGCTCCTCATCCTGAGCTGAGGAAGAAGGACCAAGGGAACTCCAAGGCTCAGCCTAGGAACCCTCAGGCCGGAAAGAACTCTGCCCCCAGCACTTCTCAGGCTAGGCCTCATAATGCTCAGGGTAGAAGGAACTCTGGTCAGGGGAGGCCTCAGGCAAGGCCAAGGACTACTGAGGTCCAGAAGCCTCAGGCAGGGCACAGGGCCCATCAGGAACGTCCCAATCCTCAAAGGAGAAGGACGAACCAAGTGGCCCCTGAAAGGCAACGGAGACCTGACTCCGATAACAATCAGGCCAGACCTCAAGTGCCTAGAGGTCAGGCCCGAGCTGCTCCTTCTCAGGACAAACAGCAGCCCAATGCACCCAGGCCAAGGAGGAACAAGAGGCCCGCCCCCAGGAATCAATCCAGGGCTCCTGAGACTCAGGCTGACACGCATACACCCTCAACTTCCCAGGCACAAAGGAAGAAGAGAACAGTGTATGTTGATGTTTCAGGGAGACAGGTTTACACTTCTGATGCCATCAGAATTGTTAAACAAATCTGGATCCCGAAGGGTATGGCTGACACTGTAGGACCTAATACGAGATGGGTATCTGAGGCCTGATTCTTTTCAGGTTACTGCGGGCTACAAAAAGAGGAGGGAGGATCAGAAGATGGACTGGTACTTGGATTCAGGGTGTTCCACGCACATGACCGGATTTCGTGATCTCCTTTAGGATTATGTAGCTCAGGATGGCCCGCAGGTAACCTTTGGTGATAACTCTAAGGGTTTAACCAGAGGATTCGGTACCCTTGTTGTTGGTTCTGTGAGATTGCTTAATGTATCCTAAGTTGAGGGTCTTAGGCATAACCTGCTTTCGGTCAGTCAGTTTTGTGACCGAGGATATAGTGTAGAGTTTACATCTAACATATGTCTTGTGAAGGACAAATCTACACTGCAGGTTCTGATTACAGGTGTCAAGAGGGGAAATGTATATTTTGCTGACTTCAAGAGCAGCTCTCCTAAAACTTGTTTGGTCGCTAAGTGTTCATCAGAACTCAGTTGGCTTTGGCATAAACGCCTGAGTCACTTAAACTTCAAGATTATTAACAAAATCTCTCGACTTTCTCTTGTAGAGGGTCTACCAAATGAAGTTTTTAGCAAAGACCACGTGTGCGGAGCATGTCAAGAAGGCAAGCAAACCAAGGCTTCATTCAAGGAGAAAGATGCCTTCTCAACTGACAGAGTGCTTCAGCTACTGCACATGGATCTCTTTGGTCCGATTACTCTTGTCAGCATGAATGGTAGGAAATATACCCTTGTTGTTGTTGATGATTATTCCAGGTACACATGGGTTATTTTCTTGCTGAACAAGAAGGAGACTCAGGTCAAGCTTCCGGAGTTACTCAAGAAATTGAGTACTGAACAGGGTCAGAGCATCGTCAGGATCAGATCAGATCGGGGAACTGAGTTTATTAACTCAATTATAACTGATTTTTGTACTGACCTTGGTATTGCTCATGAGACTTCTGCAGCCAGGACCAATCAGCAGAATGGGGTAGCTGAGAGAAGGAACCGGACCCTGAAGGAAGCTGTCCGGACCATGTTGGCTGAGTCAGGACTGCCCAAGAAGTACTGGGCTGAAGCAATCAACACTGCTTGCTACACTCAGAACAGATCTATACTGAACAAACAACATGCTCAGACACCTTATGAAACTTGGAATAAAAGGAAGCCTCGCATCTCCTATTTCCATATTTTTTTGTGTAAGTGTTTCATCCTGCACAATGGGAAAGACCAGCTTAAAGCCTTTGATAGCAAGTCTGATGAGGGAGTTTTCTTAGGATACTCCTCAGTCAGCAAAGCTTTTAGGGTGTATAACTGTCGGACTCTCTGTGTGGAGGAAACACCTCATGTTGTGTTTGATGAGACTGCATCAGTGCGTAGAAAATAGGTTCCGAGTCCTGACACTGAGGGGGTTACCAAGAGGGTGACAAGACTGAGCCTGAAGAATCCTGAGTTCAAGATCAAAATGGTGAATGCTCCCAAGGGATGGGATGATGTTGATGATGATCAGGATGGACCTCAGGCCAACCCCCAGCAAGCCCCAACCTCAGAGAATGTTGAGTCTCAGACGGAGGCACAGACTCAACCTGAGGTACGTACTGTCGGTGATGATACTTTTGCACCTGAGACAGTTACTGAGTCCAACTCTGTAGGGGGAAACAATGTCCCTGATATTGTCCAACCCTCAGGAAATGACTCGGTATCCCCTGTTCTTGCTCGTTCCGGTTCTCTGCCTATTATTGCTGAAACTAACATCTCAGGTTCAGGAGAGGGAACATCAGCAACTCCCAGTGCAGCCGTCAGCAGGAGGCGGTGGCTAGATGATCACTCATTGGCTGACATCATTGGCTGACATCATTGGTGATGTCAATGAGGGGGTCATGACAAGGTTGTCCTTCGGTGAGAGTGCTATGTTTTATTGTTTCCTAAGTGATCAAGAACCTAAGAACATAGAAGAAGCTCTCACTGACCCCAATTGGATCCTAGCCATGCAGGATGAGCTCAATCAGTTTGAGCGGAATCAGGTTTGAGAGTTAGTTGAGAGACCTAGGCGTCAACATGTCATTGGCACTAAATGGGTTTTCAAGAACAAGAGGGATGAGAAGAATGTTGTTGTCAGGAACAAGGCCAGACTGGTGGCCAAGGGATACTCTCAGGCCGAAGGGATCGACTATGATGAGACCTTTGCCCCAGTTGCAAGATTAGAAGTAATCAGGTTGTTCTTGGCCTATGCAACATTCAAGAAGTTCAAGGTGTATCGGATGGATGTAAAGAGTGATTTTCTGAATGGTGTACTGAACGAGGAGGTTTATGTGGAACAACCTCCAGGGTTCGAAGTCGGTGACAAGGTTTATCACCTGAAGAAAGCTCTCTATGGCCTGAAGCAAGCCCCCAGGGCTTGGTATGATACACTTTCCCAGTTCCTGATAGACCACTGGTTCGTGAAAGGAACTGTGGACAGGACCCTCTTCAGGATATCCGAAGGGGAGGACATTCTCTTGGTTCAAATTTATGTGGATGACATAATATTTAGATCTCCTAATCTGAAGCTATGTGAGAAATTCTCCAAGCTGATGACTGGAAAATTTGAGATGTCAATGATGGGAGAGATGAACTTCTTTTTAGGTCTTCAGGTCAGGCAAACTGACTCCAGAATCTTCATAAATCAGTCCAAGTATGCGAGGGACTTGATTCAGAAATTTGGAGTTCAGTCCAGCAAAGTCTCACGTATTCCCATGAACACAAATGAGAAGCTGGATCCTGATAAAGAGGGGACCTCAGTGAATCAGACTGAGTATAGGGCACTGATTGGTTCATTATTGTACCTGACTGCTAGTCGTCCTGACATCACTTATGCAGTTGGAGTTTGTGAAAGGTATCAGTCTGATCCGAAGAAGAGTCATCTAGAGAGTGCCAAAAAGATACTGAAATACCTGAAGGGTACAGTCAATTTAGGACTTTGGTATCCCTCTGATGACAACCTAGAACTGACTGGTTATTCTGATGCTGATTATGGAGGCTGTAGGCTTGATAGGAAATCAACTACAGGCACATGTCAGTTTCTAGGGAGTAAACTGATCTCTTGGTTTTCTAAGAAGCAAACCAGTGTTGCAACGTCTACTACTGAGGCTGAGTATATGGCGGCAGGCAGTTGTTGCTCCCAAATTCTTTGGTTGAGACAACAACTGAGAGACTACCAAATAGAGGTCACTGATGTCCCAATTTATTGTGACAACAACAGTGCCATTGCCATATCCCAAAACCCAGTCTTACACACAAGGTGTAAGCATGTAGACATCAGGCATCACTTAATAAGAGATCATGTTGAGAAGAAGGATATAAGGATGGAGAGGATCTCTACTGACAAGCAGAGAGCTGACATCCTGACTAAGGCTTTGCCTGAAACCAGGTTTGTTGAGCTGTCAGTAGAATTAGGACTTCTTGACACAGGTTTAGATGGTTCAGTATGAACCTCAGTTCAGGATTGAACAAGGTGGTCAGGAGGAATGACTAACTCAGGATCAGGTTGCAGATAGATGGATGGCTTTCAGGGGGAACAGACATCATATTTGGATCTTCAGGATCATAATAGAGCTAGGTTCAGGACACAGAGCTCAGGGCTTGTCACCCTGATCAGACTCAGAGGTATCAGTCAGGTTTCTATGTCTGACTGACTGGTATGTATTATTGAACCTTTGCTTTAATTATTGTCTGCTTGCATCATTTTTTATTACGTCTGACACCACATCAATCACAGGGTTTTTAACTCACATCCCAGCCGTTCATTTATTATTCAGTTTTTATTAAATGCAAAATGCGTATTTATTTCAAACATTCTTCTGACACGCATTAAATGCAAAGTGGGCGGGAACAGTTTTCCATAAAGTTTAAATTATTAACTTTGAAAACTAAATTCGATAAAGTTTTATTCCGGATATACCCCTTCATCTAATCCGTTGAATTTTAAAAGGCTTTTAATCAAATCCGTTCATTAAAACTGAATCTTTGGGTATAAAAGGAAGCTTTGTGCACATTTCATAATTTACGCACTCATATTTTCTTAACC
>JAPKLY010004586.1:0-14295 GCA_026898435.1 Prunella vulgaris
TTGTTAAAACAATCTCGTTTGTATGAAGGGTTGTGCACATGTTTAATGCTTCAATTGGAAAAAGAGGAAAAAAAATATCAAATGGAATGTAATTGAGGTATGAAAAGTTTGCATTTGTCTTATTCATATATACGAAACTATGTATTTTATAATGAGTTTTGTTCCAAACTTAGGCTCCTAAGCAACCCGATTTATGTTAATGAGGATTTTTTGTACTTCCCTACATGAGACAAATTGTCAAATTTGAGGGCACAGTTGAAACGTGCTCAATGCAGTCAATGATAATATTTATATGCAGACATTATTTGTCATTAGATTTATTTGTGCTTTAATAATGTATTTTGTAATTCATAGTTCATGGAGAAAACTTATTCGAAAGCGGAAATTGATGAAGTGTGGGAAGAGGACTTTACGCGTGCAATCATATATACTTGAGAAGAAAGTGAAAGTTGAGAGTTTTGTTGCAGTCATCACAGGTATGACATTTCTCCTTTAGGATCTCAACTTTTAATTTTTTTAGGTATTGGAAACTATTGTTAGATTGGACATAAATGTAGAAATATCAAATTTAATACATGACTATTGTGAATATATTGATGTTGTGCAGTCATTTGTGTTGTGTAATTTGTGGAGTATCACCAATTTCATTTAGAATGATTTCTGGAAATGATATAGTTCAGTACGTAGTGCATGATTATTTTTTTGTATATTACAGTTAATTGGTTAAAGTTTTGTTTCCTTGATGCTAATTTGTTTTCTTTGAATGTGAAGCTTGATCTTCAATGTGAGCCACTTTCATTCATCAGTTGTGAACCCAAGAATAGAGGAGAGATATGTTACTGCAAGAGAATATCAAAAGTGTTACTCAAGACTATATTTGATTCTTATGATGTAGTAGTTAATTTAGTTATTGGACACTATTGGTAGTTGAATTTATATTGATGTAATGCATTTTAAAGATTATTGCAATGGTTGACAAGTAATGGTATGAACTTTTGAATTTTTAGATTTAATGTTATTTATGTTAAAATTTCTTTTTATTTTAATTAATAATAAAAATGGTACTACATGTTTTTCTAAAAAAATATATAATATTGCTATAAATATTGAAAAAAAATTGAGCTTAATGAAAGCGGGTATTACAAGCTATGTTTTATACTTTTAATAGCGGTTAATATCCGCTCTTATATCTTCAAAAAGCCGCTGTTGTAGATTTTATGAGGTGAACAATTAATGAGCTGTAATAGCGGTTTTAAACATACGTCAGCGGTAAAAAACCGCTATGTTTATACTTTTAATAGCGGTTAATATCTGCTCTTATATCTTCAAAAAGCCATTGTTGTAGATTTTATGAGGTGAACAATTAATGAACTATAATAGCGGTTTTTAACATACGACAGCGGCTAAAAACCGCTGTTAAAGAAAGTAATAATAGCGGTTTTAAACCGCTGACTTTCGACGCCACTTTTAATATCACCACCTTCAACAGTGGATTTTTTACCTATTTAATGGTGGGTAAAACCCGCTATCTATTAGCGGATTTGTCATAGTGATGTGTGTATAGCTGGAATTCAAGGGGTGACTTACGCACAGGTAGCAGAGAGAGCACAGACTGCTGAGCAAGCTGAGATGCGGATCAGACAAGCACAAGAGGTCCGACGTCACTTCCAGCAGCGGCCAGTACCACAGTGGAGTGGAGATCCCAGGAAAAGACCACTGCAGTTTCAGGGACCAGGACCTAACTTTCCACCTCGACAAGGACAGAGAACAGAGCAGGGAGATCCAAACAAATGTCCCAAGACTGATCATGGCGGAATATCGCCACCGCCACCACTACCTCTGTGTCGGAGGTGTGGTAAACCACATTTTGAAGTTTGTCATGCTGAATCAAAGATTTATTTTTCTTGTGGGCAAAAAGGGCATATGGCTAATATGTGTCCGAGCAGACAAAGAGAACAAAGAAGAGCTCCAGCTCGAGTTTTTACCCTGACTAAGGAGGACGCAGAAGACAATCCAGTTGTCACCGATAAGCTTTCTATTCTTGGTACTTCAACTTATGTGTTATTTGATTCTGGAGCTACACATTCATTTGCATCCACTGAGTATGTGAGAAAACTGGGTAGAATACCTAACCTATCCAAAGCTAAATTCGATGTGATGATACCTTCCGGTGATTTGAAATAACCCAATCAGATTCTACGAGGATGTATTATTCCCATAGAAGGAAGGGAACTATATGTTGATTTGATTATGCTGGACATGAATGATTATGATGTTATATTGGGTATGGATTGGTTATCGAAATACGGTGCTACCATTGACTGCCAGAAAAAGAGTATCACATTCCAGCCACAGGGAGAAGAACCATTTTCTTTTATCGGGGTGAAGAAACACTTCAGATTTCCTACAATATCAGTTGTTAAAGCACAGAGATTACTGGAAAGTGGTTGTGAGGGTTATTTGGTAAGCGTGATGAGCATTGAGGGGCAACAGAGTTCAACTGTTGGTGATGTACCAATTGTACAAGAATATCCTGAAGTATTTCCAGATGATCTTCCGGGATTGCCACCAGATCGTGAAATTGAATTTGTGATTAAGTTACAGCCAAGAGTGTCTCCTATTTCTAAATCTCCATATCGAATGGCACCTGCTGAATTGAAAATACAATTGCAAGAACTGCTAGATAAAGGTTTCATTCGTCCTAGTTTCTCACTTTGGGGAGCACCGGTTTTGTTTGTCCGAAAGAAGGATGGTACGTTGAGAATGTGTATAGATTATCGGGAACTGAACAAAATCACAATCAAGAACAAATATCCTTTACCACGGATTGATGATTTGTTTGATCAGCTTCAGGGTGCATCTATCTTTTCGAAGATTGACTTGCGATCTGGATATCATCAGTTGAAGATAAAACCAGAAGACATTCCTAAAACAACATTCAGTACGAGGTATGGGCACTATGAGTTTCTTGTAATGCCATTCGGACTGACAAACGCTCCAGCAGCGTTCATGGACTTGATGAATCGGGTATTTAAAGACTTCCTAGACAAGTTCGTGATTGTATTTATCGATGATATTTTGATCTATTCCAAAACTAAAGAAGACCACGAAGTGCATTTGAGGAGTGTGCTGGAGGTTCTGAAAGAGAAACAATTGTTTGCGAAGTTCAAGAAATGTGAATTCTGGATAGATCGAGTTGTGTTTTTGGGACATGTGATATCAGGAGCAGGGATTTCAGTTGACCCAAGAAAAGTTTAAGCTATTAATAACTGGCCACAACCTACGAATCCGTCAGAGGTGCGCAGCTTTCTCGGATTAGCAGGGTATTATCGTCGATTTATAGAGGGATTTTCCAAGATTACTTCTCCTTTGACACAATTGACCCGGAAGAGAGTGGCTTACAAATGGACAGAGGCATGTGAATAGAGTTTTCAAGAACTGAATAAACGATTGACATCTGCCCCTATCTTAGCAATTCCAACCGGAATTGGAGGTTTCAAAGTTTACATTGATGCATCGAAGAATGGACTCGGGTGTGTACTAATGCAGAATGATAAAGTGATTGCCTATGCTTCGCGACAATTGAAAGAATATGAAAAGAATTATCCTACCCGTGACTTGGAGTTGGCAGCTATAGTGTTTGCACTCAAGATTTGGAGACATTACCTATACGGCGAACATTGTGAGATCTACACTGATCACAAAAGTCTGAAATACTTATTCACTCAGAAAGAACTGAACATGAGACAGCGAAGATGGTTGGAACTAGTGAAAGATTATGACTGTGTTATCAACTATCATCCTGGCAAAGCGAACGTAGTAGCAGATGCGTTGAGTCGAAAATCAGCAGAAAAAGTGGCAGCTATGACTTTAATTCAGAAAACAGAACTCCTTGATTTGCAGAGGATGAACGTAGAACTTATTGAGCCTGGACTTGTGACAGCGAAACTTGGGGCCTTAACACTTAGACCAACCTTGCTGGATCGAATTCACAATGGACAACAGAATGACGAGTACTTTGCTAAAGTGAAGAAAGACATTACTTCAGGTGAACCCTCTGATTTCCAATTGACAGACAATGGTGTACTTCATTACAGAAATCGATTGTATGTACCTGATGTTGATAAAACCCGTGAAGATGTGATGATTGAAGTACATTCGACACTCTATTCTGTACATTCTGGAGCTACTAAAATGTATAGGGACTTGAAATTTCACTACTGGTGACTAGGTATGAAAAGAGACATTGCCCGATATGTAGAACAATGCTTGACTTGTCAGCGGATTAAAGCAGAACATCAGAGACTTGCAGGAACTTTACAACCTTTACTTATTCCGGAGTGGAAGTGGGAGAATATCACAATGGACTTTGTCACAGGATTTCCCAAGACAGTTAAAGGCTATGATGCAGTATGGGTGATTGTGGACCGATTGACTAAATCAGCTCACTTCCTACCTATTTGTACCACATACTCTATGGACCGTTACGCGCAGATATACATACAAGAGATTGTCAGACTTCACGGTGTACCTCTCACTATTGTTTCAGACAGAGATTCCAGATTTTTATCTAACTTCTGGAAGAGCTTGCATAAAGCATTAGGAACTCAATTATCTTTCAGCACTGCGTATCATCCACAGACAGACGGACAATCAGAGAGAACAATACACATTCTGGAAGACATGCTCAGAGCTTGTGTGTTAGATTTTCAAGGTTAGTGGAGTAAATTTTTGCCTTTGATTGAATTTTCCTATAACAACAGTGATTAGGGTCATAATTGCATCTTTTTGCATCCAATTTTCTATGGTTTTAATGTGCTTATATTCATATTTGACCCTAATTTGGTATAAATTGTGCTATTAACCATTTTGTGGCAAGAAAATGTGTTTTGTAGTGAAAACGAGCAAAAATCGGCAAGAGACGAGCAAGTTCGTAAAAGTTCAGAAAATGTGAGTTGATCCAATGGAGGCAAATGATATACCATGTCGAAGAGTTCGAAGAGAGGGTCGCAACGCAAGAAGAATCGAGTCAATCGGAGATCTAGAACTCAAGATATGAAGAAAACAAGAAGTCAAGGATCGATCGCACAAGCCGAAGCTGGACTCGAGCGACCACAAGCCCAGACTCGTGCGACCACAAGCACACACTTGTGCGAGGAGGCCCTGGTTCGTGTGATGAAGGCTCACACGAGCTGGACTCGTGTGGCCACTGTTGTCCACTCGTGTGATGCCCCGGACTGCACATTTTTGAAGGGCTGTTTCGTCTTTTCGCGCGTTTAATGAAGGGCATATTAGACCAAACATTGTGGGCACTATAAATACTTCAAGGATCAGATTTCCAAACATTAGATCATCATTATTCCAAGTTCTTAGATTAGTTTAGAGAGAGAATTAGGTAGTTACTTAGTGGGTTCTTAGTTAGATTCAATCTTCTTTCTTCCATAACTTTTGATCTGTCCGTCGGAATTTAGATCCGTTTGTTCCTACATACTCGTAGTGATTAGAGCTTAATTTCTGCGGTTCAATTTTGTATTTTGAGCTTTGGATCAAGACTTAGCAAATTGGAGGTTTGTAGCTTGTATTTCAATTCATCCACTTATGGTAAGATTTTCTTTAATTCTCTTGTCTTAGTTCTTATTCATGATGATTCCAGTGTTAATTGTTGATTTCCAATTCCAATTAGCCATGGGCTGATTCCTTGTGCATGGTTGTATGAATACTATGGTGAATTTAGTTCTTGTTAATCCTATGCATGAATTAGTGATCTTGTTTAATTAGTTCTCTTATTAATGACTTGTATGAATGTTTGGTATTTTTAATTGGAATGATTGGCTTATATGGTTAGCTATGAAATGAGAATTGAGCTATAAGAACCTTATGCATACCAAGTGTTTGATATATTGCTAGTATGACCAATGAGAATTGCATATTAGCCTAAGACCTCTTAATTGGAGTATTGTGAGTTGTAGAGAGATCTAGACATCCAATAGAGCTCTTACCTTGTGTTGTAGAGAGATCTAGACAATAGTTGGCTTGACTAGGACACCAAGAGACCTTTTGCCTGCTAGGATAGATAGGATTATTTGTTGAGCGATCTTTGTTGATTGTTTACTTGAATGTTTTGAATATTGTTAGTTTGTATTGTTTGTTTGTTTGAGCATCCTTGAGTCCCGGCAACGCCAAAACATGTTTTTGGCGCCGTTGCCGGGGAAATGATCTCTTTGTCAAGCTAGTTGATAATTGTTTACATTTCTTTTCTTTATTTTGTTTCTTTGTTTGTTTTTACTATTTTTGGTGAGTGTTGATACTTGATTGTTTTTGTAGGAGTGAGCTCGATTGAGATGGTTGAATACAACCATTACTCGTATTCCCCACAAGACACATATCCTCCTAATTACTATACCTATTAACCTTACCCAAATCAACCACCGTCTCCACAAGAAAAACCTTATCCTCCTACTCCCTATTCATATCAAGATTCCTACACCTCCTATGAAGATCCATATTCCTATACCTCTTATGAAGAGCCATATTCCTATACTCCACCCATTCCTATGCCTTGCCATCAAGAAGAAAATTCTCCTAGCCATTTAGATGAGACTCTAGCTCAAATTCTCAAAAAATTGGAAGAAATGAGAATGGAAGGTAAAAGATGCTTTGAGGAGAGAAACAAGCAGTTTTATGAAATGTTCATGTCTCGAAGTCATCAAATCAAGAGTTTGGAGCTCCAAATGGAGAAATTTAGCATTCAAGCCAATGAGATGTGTGAGGAGGAAGATGGGGGTAATGATGAAGTTGAAGGGGAAGTGGAAAGTATGGTGGAAGAAGGGCATGTGGAAGATGAAGATGATGATCATCATCATAAGGAGAAGAAATCTCTTTCTATTCTAGATTGTATTGGAGCTCAAATGTCTATTGAACCTTCTCATGCTTACATTGACTATGAAATTCCTATTATTAATGATGATATTGCTTATAAATTTTCTCATGCTATATTGATTAGGAATCAAGAAGAAAAGAAGGATGAACTAGAAGAAGAAGAAAGAGAAGAGTGTGTAAAAGAGGAGAAAAAAGAAGAAATTGATGCAAGTGAAGAAAATGAAGAAGCTAAAGATGATTATGAAGAAATTGAATTTACTCATGCTCAAGATACCTCCGATTTTAAGAGCTTTATGAATCCTTTTTATAATTATATTGAGTATGATATTAATCCTCTTTATGATGATAATGAATAAAATACTTCATTTGTATATATTGATAGGAATCAAATTCAAGAACAGGAGGATAAGGAAGGAGAAGATTCAAGAGGAGGAAAAGAGAAAGAACTAGAAGAGGAAGATGAATGTCCACTCATAGACATGAGCTTTATGGAAAAAGAACAACAAAATGAAGTAGAGGAGGAGCCTACAATTGAAATGAGCATTTCTAAACCCTTGGACTCTTCTACTTATGCTTATTTTGATAATGTTGTTTATATTGATTTCGTCTTGCCTCTTGAATTGATTGATGATAAAATTGAATTGAAAATCCTCTTGAATATGTTTAATAGTGAGAAATGGGGGTGGATTAGGTTGAGAAGAGATGAGGAGAAAATTGCTTGTGCTTACATGTTCAAGTTGAAAAGGAAAGTAGGTGTTTGGGGAAGAAATCCTACTTGTTTCCTTGATCATGATGCTATGAGATTAGAGTGGGATGGCATGGATAACAATTATCCTTGGCCATTTAGCTAACATTGGTGTCATCCGGCTAGGGGACGTTAAATCCAAGCGCTAGATGGGAGACAACCCATCCTTTAAAAATGTTGCTTGTTTTGTTGTTTGCTTGGTAGTTAGATATTTTGCTTGCTAGTTGTTTTCATGAAGGAATTTGAAGCTTAGGGATGTGTTTTGGATTTCATGAACATTGATATGAGGTAGTGTATTCTATTACATTTGTTGGTGCATGTGATTTATCCTAGTTTGGGGGTGTTGCCTCTTAGCATATATTGTGTTCTTTGGTCTAGTTGAGCTTGATAGATGCATTGTTTGATCATTGATTTATTGCAAATCCTATTTTCATCACTCTTTTCCTAACTTTTTAGGCCCTTGGTCCAAAAAAGTTTGGGGGGGGGGTGTGTTCGTTCTTCAAATGTTGATTTGCAAGGATAATGGATGAGACTTGTGAGCTTAAGAAAGGTGTGATAAGGAGATTTCTCTCTCACTTAGCCAAGAAGGACATTTTCGTGTAAGTGGCAAGTCACTCTTCTATTCTTAATCCCAACTCAAGGTATGTCTTTACACTTATCTCTCCCTATTTGCTTCCATTCTTAGGTTTAGTTCGCTTAATGGTACATTGCTATTTTGAGCTTAATTGTTTATTCTTGTGGTATTGTGCTTTGATATGTGCATTGCATGATCTTTTCTTCACTCTTTGCCAAACTTTTTAGACCCTTGGTCCAAAAAAGTTTGGGGGGGTGTGTTCGTTTCGTAAATCTCATTGCAATGCCATGCTTTTTAATGATTTCTAGTGCTTTCTTATGTCTTGTGACCTTATGCTTATGTGAATGCCTTGTTTTGCTTGTTGATTGATTGCCATATTGTTGTTAGTTTAGAGTAGTGTGGCATGAGATATGTTTATGGTTGTGTGGATGAGTTGAGAGTTCATGTTAGATGTAGTGGATTTATCTCTTAATTCTTGTCTTGTCTAGTTGTGATTGATTTTATGATGCTTGATACTTTGATGATATGAGCATTTTTTATATGATATGAGTCTTGATCAACCATTACCCGTGAGATTTGAGCCAAATTTTGCCCGTTTCAATCTTGAACGGATGACATTTTTCTTGATGTGAGTTCCACACATGTGCATTATACTCTAGAACTTGGCTTTGGTCTTGTTTGAGGCTACATTAGATAATGATTTCACATGATATGAGATGAGGCATTTTCTTTTATATATATTGAGCCACTTTGCCTTATGAGCCTACCATTGATATTGATATCCTTTGCTACCCATCTTGTGCCTATTATCCTTTCCTTTGACTAACCACACTTTAAACCATTTTTCTTCCTTTTTGGAACTCTCTTGTCCTTATGATTAGTAGAGTGAAAAAAAGGAAGGAAGATTGGTGTTATGATGAAGAAATTGGTGGCCAAGGTGGAAAGAAGTTCTATGCATGGATAGATATGAAAGAAGGGTTCAAAGGTAAGTGCTTGCAAGAAATTGAAAATGGTTGACTTTTTGAAAAAATTATGGTCAAGTTTGACTCTAGTGTTGTGAGTAAGTTCACAATTGTGAAAAAAAGAAAGATTGATTCTTTGAAGTGTGATTTTGAAAGAGCATGAAGAGAAAGTTCAAATTGCATGAAGAGGTGAATCATCTCTACTTTGATTCCTTCTAAGCTTTACTAATCATACTTAGTCACTTTTACCCATATGTTCCTTCCCTATCAAAAAGCCAACACTACAACCTTTAAAAGTCCTCATTGATGTGTGATTAAATTGTCATTTCAAGTGGTGGAGAATGTAGACTTGAGCCAAGCTTATGGTAGTATGTGTATGAAGTGTGATGATTGAGTGAGCCTAAACACTTGAGGGTTGAGCTAAACACTTATCTTGTGAGGATCTTGACTCATTGATTTGATATCTTGCTCATTGATTCATTGTTGATAGTTGATTAGATGAGATTGCATTCTAGATTTGCTTGACATTGATTGATATTTTCATGGCATTTGACTTGTGGTTGATGCTTCATTGATACAATTATTCCCCTATCTTATCGCTTCGTTGCTCGAGGACGAGCAACAATCTAGTTTGGGGGTATGATTAGGGTCATAATTGCATCTTTTTGCATCCATTTTTCTATGTTTTTGATGTTCTTATATTCATATTTGACCCTAATTTGGTATAAATTGTGCTATTAACCATTTTGTGGCAAGAAAATGTGTTTTGTAGTGAAAACGAGGAAAAATTTGCAAGAGACGAGCAAGTTCGTAAAAGTTCAGAAAGTGTGAGTTGATCCAATGGAGGCAAATTATATACCATGTCTAATAGTTCGAAGAGAGGGTCGCTTCGCAAGAAGAATCGAGTCAATCGGAGCTCTAGAACTCAAGATATGAAGAAAACAAGAAGTCAAGGATCGATCGCACAAGCCGAAGCTGGACTCGAGCAACCACAAGCCCAGACTCGTGTGACCACAAGCACACACTCGTGCGAGGAGGCTCTGGTTGGTGTGATGAAGGCTCACACGCATGCTCACACGAGCTGGACTCGTGTGGCCACTGTTGTCCACTCGTGTGATGCCCCGGACTGCACATTTTTGAAGGGCTATTTCGTCTTTTCGCGCGTTTAATGAAGGACATATTGGACCAAACATTATGGGAACTATAAATACTTCAAGGATCAGATTTCCAAACATTAGATCATCATTATTCCAAGTTCTTAGATTAGTTTAGAGAGAGAATTAGGTAGTTACTTAGTGGGTTCTTGGTTAGATTCAATCTTCTTTCTTCCATAACTTTTGATCCGTCCGTCGGATTTTAGATCCGTTTGTTCCTACATACTCGTAGTGATTAGAGCTTAATTCCTGCGGTTCAATTTTGTATTTTGAGCTTTGGATCAAGACTTATCAAATTGGAGGTTTGTAGCTTGTATTTCAATTCATCCACTTATGGTAAGATTTCCTTTAATTCTCTTCTCTTAGTTCTTATTCATGATGATTCCAATGTTAATTGTTGATTTCCAATTCCAATTATCCATGGGCTAATTCCTTGTTGCATGGTTGTATGAATACTATGGTGAATTTAGTTCTTGTTAATCCTATGCATGAATTAGTGATCTTGTTGAATTAGTTCTCTTATTAATGACTTGTATGAATGTTTGGTATGTTTAATTAGAATGATTGGCTTATATGGTTAGCTATGAAATGAGAATTGAGCTATAAGAACCTTATGCATACCAAGTGTTTGATATATTGCTAGTATGACCAATGAGAATTGCATATTAGCCTAAGACCTCTTAATTGGAGTATTGGGAGTTGTAGAGAGATCTAGACATCCAATAGAGCCCTTACCTTGTGTTGTAGAGAGATCTAGACACTAGTTGGCTTGACTAGGACACCAAGAGACCTTTTGCATGCTTGGATGGATAGGATTCTAGAGGAACCATAGTAGGATTACTTCCATGTACACTTCAGACTTGCTCACTTCTTTGAGGTGATAGTTAGGATTTACTATTCTTGCTTGATTAGTAGATAGAATCCAAGATGGTTTTCTTGCTTTCCTAGCTATTAGCCTTTTGTAGACATTTAATGCTTGCTTGATATCACATCGTTTCCCTGTGTTCGATATTTAACTTGGTTAACTTGCCACAACAACAACGACCACGTTCACTTGCGTGGAAATCATACATGATTTTGGCAAACAAACAGCTATCAGTCTACTATCGGAATGGCTCCATATGAAGCACTTTATGGTAGAAAATGTCGATCTCCAGTACATTGGGATGAAGTCGGAGAACGAAAACTGCTGGATCTAGATTTGGTTCGAGAAATGAGTGAAGCAGTAGTACAAATTCGAGAACGAATGAAAGCCGCTCAGAGTCGACAGAAGAGTTATGCTGATAAGAGGAGAAGAAAACTAGAGTTCGAAGTGGGTGATCAAGTATTTTTGAAAGTTTCTCCAATGAAAGGAATAATGCGATTCGGAAAGAAAGGGAAGCTTAGTCCGAGATATGTTGGTCCATTTGCTATCACTGAGAGAATTGGTGAAGTTGCTTACAGACTTGACTTACCTGCATCTATGTCCCAAATACATAATGTGTTCCATGTGTCTGCATTAAGAAAGTATGTTGCGAATCCATCACATGTTTTGAAAAGCGAACCCACATAGTTGAAATCAGATTTGAGTTATGAAGAAGTCCCAGTGGAGATTCTCTTGCGTGAAGTGAAACAACTCAGAAATAAAGAAATTTCACTAGTCAAAGTACTATGGAGAAATCAGTCAGTAGAAGAAGCCACATGGGAAATGGAAGATAAGATGAGATCCAAGTATCCGGAACTCTTCAGGTAAGTGAAATTTCGAGGACAAAATTTTTATAAAGAGGGGAGGATGTGATACCCGAGTTTCTCACTACTCATTGGCCAATATACTTCACGTGTTGCTTGTATTTTATTTACTTACATGCTAATTGCATAAATATATTTCATGCCTTGTGTGCATTTAAATTATTTATGTGTTAATTGCTTAAATATATATTTCATGCTTTAGGTGCAATTAAATTATTTATGTGTTAATTTATAATTGATTCAATATATTTTATGTATTATGTGCACTTTAATTTATTATCATGTTATTTATTATTTGAGTATATTTTATATTACTCAAATGTTAATTGTGGTGTTGTGCTAATTATTTGGGTATTAGTAGTGTAAGTTAAGGGTAGATTATTTGAGGATTAATTGTAGTAATTAAATAGAAAGCTTAATAAATAGAATTATTAAATAAATTATATAAAATAATATAAAATAATATATGTATGTTCATATGGCGGTTAGTAGCTTAAGTATTTATATTTATAGATTAGTCGGTTAATGGTAAGTTTAAGTATTTATATTTATAGATTAGTCGGTTAGGTGGAGCTGTGCAAGTTTTCGTCTAGCCTCGCGTGTGACGAATTATCCGGGGTCCGGTTTATTCATGTACACGCGTGCGTTTGAAAACTTTTTCCGGACAAAATTTGTAAATCCGAAAATCTGGATTTCTACCCGGAAATTCTGGGTTTTTGTTTGAAGGAATGAATATGTGTATGTGTATGTGTATCTTTAAGTGCTCTTGAGTTTTATCAAGAACACCTTCAAATCTTCAAACTAACCCTAACTTTTGTTCTTGAAATTTTTTAATTTTCATGCTCGACGGTTCAACACGAGCGAGCCCTCCTTCTAGCGCCAAATTGTTGATAGGATTTACTAATCGATGTTTGTTTATGTGGCTTTACAACGGATTAATTCTACCAAACAATAATCTTATGATTTTATGTTCTTGGGGAGGGAGAGAGTTTAGAGAGAGAAATGTTGCAGTAGGGATTGTATTAATTGTGTGAAAATGTGTGAGAATCGTTTAGACAGTACAAGAGAGGCCCTATTTATAGGTGTGTGAGTGTGAGACGGCACCTTACGAGCTTACATGGCTTCCGGTTTTGACGAGGGTTCCTTACCCTCGTCCTGGTCCCCCACACTGCTCCCCATGTCATGCCTCGTCCTACTACTATGCCTTAGACTAGATGGGTCTCATTAAAAACCTCGCCGTAAACCACCCTTGTGGATAAACCGGACGGAGGGAAAAAGAGCGCACCATCTGGATCCTATAGACTATCACGCGAGCTCATAGGCAAGCTCAGAGATGAGCACACGGGCGAGCTCAGAGGTGAACACTCAGGCGAGCTCCGACGCCTTGATGCCCGGAGGTGTGCTCGGCACTCTGGTGAGCTCGCGGGTTACTTCCCAGGTGATATCTTGATTCTCTGATTTGCGTCGAGTAGCTCGCCCATCAACAATATCTATTTTTAATAAAATCTCTCACTAATTATATATATATAAATTTCGAAAATCTTAATAAAATTGGGCCCAAAAAATATTTCTTTTATTTTAATCACCTTATTCATTGTTGGACATTTAATTGGGCTACTTGAGGGGCCTTTAGGAGAATTAAGATTGGACCTCCCAATGAGCCTTGAATTCTAACATTGAGCCTAATGTCATTCAACCCATTAAAATTAATCTCACTCCACTATAGGATTAATGTTGCACTATCCATCTTAACCCATATTACAATCATATGGCTCCTGGTCATTATTTCCCGTGTTTAAGATTCTCTTGTCCACTAATTAATCAAGCTACTGAATGCTTTAATTAATTTAACATCTTATCCTTGGAGTAAGGACATCTCTTCTTTATCTTCATACCGGAAACAAATTCCACTTGCAAGATTTAGTATGACGAACGTTTAGAGCCCACCAAGGGGACTAATCATGCAAGACTCTCCAAGCACACGTTCCTCTGTATTAAATCTTAGCAACTGTCATGTTCTCAATGGCGTCACCCAAGATGCAAAGTATTGAGTCTTATTGACTCTCTACCTATAACAAAATAAAGTGTCACGCACGGATCACACACGGTCCTATTTAAGGGACAGAGGTTTACAAATAAAAGACCACTGAGGTCTAATTCTTCATTCCATAAATCAGTACGGAAGAATTACCTCTCTGTAGGTCCTCTTCAATGCATCATCATGCACTAGTGCAATCCCTTGGTCAAGATAAG
>JAPKLY010004587.1:0-14294 GCA_026898435.1 Prunella vulgaris
GGTTAAGAAAATATGAGTGCGTAAATTATGAAATGTGCACAAAGCTTCCTTTTATACCCAAAGATTCAGTTTTAATGAACGGATTTGATTAAAAGCCTTTTAAAATTCAACGGATTAGATGAAGGGGTATATCCGGAATAAAACTTTACCAAATTCAGTTTTCAAAGTTAATAATTCAAACTTTATGGAAAACTGTTCCCGCCCACTTTGCATTTAATGCGTGTCAGAAGAATGTTTGAAATAAATACGCATTTTGCATTTAATAAAAATTGAATAATAAATGAACGGCTGGGATATGAGTTAAAAACCCTGTGATTGATGTGGTGTCAGACATAATCAGAAATGATGCAAGCAGACAATAATTAAAGCAAAGGTTCAATAATACATACCAGTCAGTCAGACATAGAAACCTGACTGATACCTCTGAGTCTGATCAGGGTGACAAGCCCTGAGCTCTGTGTCCTGAACCTAGCTCTATTATGATCCTGAAGATCCAAATCTGATGTCTGTTCCCCCTGAAAGCCATCCATCTATCTGCAACCTGATCCTGAGTTAGTCATTCCTCCTGACCACCTTGTTCAATCCTGAACTGAGGTTCATACTGAACCATCTAAACCTGTGTCAAGAAGTCCTAATTCTACTGACAGCTCAACAAACCTGGTTTCAGGCAAAGCCTTAGTCAGGATGTCAGCTCTCTGCTTGTCAGTAGGGATCCTCTCCATCCTTATATCCTTCTTCTCAACATGATCTCTTATTAAGTGATGCCTGATGTCTACATGCTTACACCTTGTGTGTAAGACTGGGTTTTGGAATATGGCAATGGCACTGTTGTTGTCACAATAAATTGGGACATCAGTGGCCTCTATTTGGTAGTCTCTCAGTTGTTATCTCAACCAAAGAATTTGGGAGCAACAACTGCCTGCCGCCATATACTCAGCCTCAGTAGTAGACGTTGCAACATTGGTTTGCTTCTTAGAAAACCAAGAGATCAGTTTACTCCCTAGAAACTGACATGTGCCTGTAGTTGATTTCCTATCAAGCCTACAGCCTCCATAATCAGCATCAGAATAGCCAGTCAGTTCTAGGTTGTCATCAGATGGATACCAAAGTCCTAAATTGACTGTACCCTTCAGGTATTTCAGTATCTTTTTGGCACTCTCTAGATGACTCTTCTTCGGATCAGACTGATACCTTTCACAAACTCCAACTGCATAAGTGATGTCAGGACGACTAGCAGTCAGGTATAATAATGAACCAATCAGTGCCCTATACTCAGTCTGATTCACTGAGGTCCCCTCTTTATCAGGATCCAGCTTCTCATTTGTGTTCATGGGAATACGTGAGACTTTGCTGAACTGAACTCCAAATTTCTGAATCAAGTCCCTCGCATACTTGGACTGATTTATGAAGATTCTGGAGTCAGTTTGCCTGACCTGAAGACCTAAAAAGAAGTTCATCTCTCCCATCATTGACATCTCAAATTTTCCAGTCATCAGCTTGGAGAATTTCTCACATAGCTTCAGATTAGGAGATCCAAATATTATGTCATCCACATAAATCTGAACCAAGAGAATGTCCTCCCCTTCGGATATCCTGAAGAGGGTCCTGTCCACAGTTCCTTTCACGAACCAGTGGTCTATCAGGAACTGGGAGAGTGTATCGTACCAAGCCCTGGGGGCTTGCTTCAGGCCATAGAGAGCTTTCTTCAGGTGATAAACCTTGTAACCGACTTCGAACCCTGGAGGTTGTTCCACATAAACCTCCTCGTTCAGTACACCATTCAGAAAAGCACTCTTTACATCCATCTGATACACCTTGAACTTCTTGAATGTTGCATAGGCCAAGAACAACCTGATTACTTTTAATCTTGCAACTGGGGCAAAGGTCTCATCATAGTCGATCCCTTCGGCCTGAGAGTATCCCTTGGCCACCAGTCTGGCCTTGTTCCTGACAACAACATTCTTCTCATCCCTCTTGTTCTTGAAAACCCATTTAGTGCCAATGACATGTTGACGCCTAGGTCTCTCAACTAACTCTCAAACCTGATTCCGCTCAAACTGATTGAGCTCATCCTGCATGGCTAGGATCCAATTGGGGTCAGTGAGAGCTTCTTCTATGTTCTTAGGTTCTTGATCACTTAGGAAACAATAAAACATAGCACTCTCACCGAAGGACAACCTTGTCATGACCCCCTCATTGACATCACCAATGATGTCAGCCAATGATGTCAGCCAATGAGTGATCATCTAGCCACCGCCTCCTGCTGACGGCTGCACTGGGAGTTGCTGATGTTCCCTCTCCTGAACCTGAGATGTTAGTTTCAGCAATAATAGGCAGAGAACCGGAACGAGCAAGAACAGGGGATACCGAGTCATTTCCTGAGGGTTGGACAATATCAGGGACATTGTTTCCCCCTACAGAGTTGGACTCAGTAACTGTCTCAGGTGCAAAAGTATCATCACCGACAGTACGTACCTCAGGTTGAGTCTGTGCCTCCGTCTGAGACTCAACATTCTCTGAGGTTGGGGCTTGCTGGGGGTTGGCCTGAGGTCCATCCTGATCATCATCAACATCATCCCATCCCTTGGGAGCATTCACCATTTTGATCTTGAACTCAGGATTCTTCAGGCTCAGTCTTGTCACCCTCTTGGTAACCCCCTCAGTGTCAGGACTCGGAACCTATTTTCTACGCACTGATGCAGTCTCATCAAACACAACATGAGGTGTTTCCTCCACACAGAGAGTCCGACAGTTATACACCCTAAAAGCTTTGCTGACTGAGGAGTATCCTAAGAAAACTCCCTCATCAGACTTGCTATCAAAGGCTTTAAGCTGGTCTTTCCCATTGTGCAGGATGAAACACTTACACAAAAAAATATGGAAATAGGAGATGCGAGGCTTCCTTTTATTCCAAGTTTCATAAGGTGTCTGAGCATGTTGTTTGTTCAGTATAGATCTGTTCTGAGTGTAGCAAGCAGTGTTGATTGCTTCAGCCCAGTACTTCTTGGGCAGTCCTGACTCAGCCAACATGGTCCGGACAGCTTCCTTCAGGGTCCGGTTCCTTCTCTCAGCTACCCCATTCTGCTGATTGGTCCTGGCTGCAGAAGTCTCATGAGCAATACCAAGGTCAGTACAAAAATCAGTTATAATTGAGTTAATAAACTCAGTTCCCCGATCTGATCTGATCCTGACGATGCTCTGACCCTGTTCAGTACTCAATTTCTTGAGTAACTCCGGAAGCTTGACCTGAGTCTCCTTCTTGTTCAGCAAGAAAATAACCCATGTGTACCTGGAATAATCATCAACAACAACAAGGGTATATTTCCTACCATTCATGCTGACAAGAGTAATCGGACCAAAGAGATCCATGTGCAGTAGCTGAAGCACTCTGTCAGTTGAGAAGGCATCTTTCTCCTTGAATGAAGCCTTGGTTTGCTTGCCTTCCTGACATGCTCCGCACACGTGGTCTTTGCTAAAAACTTCATTTGGTAGACCCTCTACAAGAGAAAGTCGAGAGATTTTGTTAATAATCTTGAAGTTTAAGTGACTCAGGCGTTTATGCCAAAGCCAACTAAGTTCTGATGAACTCTTAGCGACCAAACAAGTTTTAGGAGAGCTGCTCTTGAAGTCAGCAAAATATACATTTCCCCTCTTGACACCTGTAATCAGAACCTGCAGTGTAGATTTGTCCTTCACAAGACATATGTTAGATGTAAACTCTACACTATATCCTCGGTCACAAAACTGACTGACCGAAAGCAGGTTATGCCTAAGACCCTCAACATAGGATACATTAAGCAATCTCACAGAACCAACAACAAGGGTACCGAATCCTCTGGTTAAACCCTTAGAGTTATCACCAAAGGTTACCTGCGGGCCATCCTGAGCTACATAATCCTGAAGGAGATCACGAAATCCGGTCATGTGCGTGGAACACCCTGAATCCAAGTACCAGTCCATCTTCTGATCCTCCCTCCTCTTTTTGTAGCCCGCAGCAACCTGAAAAGAATCAGGACTCAGGTACCCATCTCGTATTGGGTCCTACAGTGTCAGCCATACCCTTCGGGATCCAGATTTGTTTAACAATTATGATGGCATCAGAAGTGTAAACCTGTCTCCCTGAAACATCAACATACACTGTTCTCTTCTTCCTTTGTGCCTGGGAAGTTGAGGGTGTATGCGTGTCAGCCTGAGTCTCAGGAGCCCTGGATTGATTCCTGGGGGCGGGCCTCCTGTTCCTCCTTGGCCTGGATGCATTGGGCTGCTGTTTGTCCTGAGAAGGAGCAGCTCAGGCCTGATCTCTAGGCACTTGAGGTCTGGCCTGATTGTTATCCGAGTCAGGTCTCCGTTGCCTTTCAGGGGCCACTTGGTTCGTCCTTCTCCTTTGAGGATTGGGACGTTCCTGATGGGCCCTGTGCCCTGCCTGAGGCTTCTGGACCTCAGTAGTCCTTGACCTTGCCTGAGGCCTCCCCTGACCAGAGTTCCTTCTACCCTGAGCATTATGAGGCCTAGCCTGAGAAGTGCTGGGGGCAGAGTTCTTTCCGGCCTGAGGGTTCCTAGGCTGAGCCTTGGAGTTCCCTTGGTCCTTCTTCCTCAGCTCAGGATGAGGAGCCTGGGCCTTTCCCTTAGGTTTTAGCCTAGATTCCTCAGTCCTTTGCCTGACAGGTTCAGGCGCTTTCTCCTTCCCTTTGCCTTTATCCTGACGAGCAACACTTGGGCTCTTGTCGTCAGTTTGGGCAGGGACAAACTTCTTCTGAGAGTTGCTCCCTGAAGCACCTCTCTTTTTCTTGCCCTTTGGGCCTTTAGAGGCATCATACCCTAACCCAGCTTTGGCACCATCGGTTAGCTGAGAGAAACTTGTTAACTCATCAACCACTTGGGAAGATGTGTGTAACTTCTTCAGCTTTTCCTCAAGGAGCACATTTTCCTTTTTCAGGGCCTCAAGTTCAGTGGTGTACTGAAGCACCAGTTTCTGATGAGCATTCTCTTTTGAGATCAGCTCAAGATCCCAAGCAATTTGCTCAGCACTGAGGCGAGCTTGCCACTCAGTTTCGAACATCTCTCTTAGAGCAATACGCTCAATCATCTGCTGTTCCTGAGTAAGGAACTGATCAATGTCACGAGTCTCAATCAGCGAGCTGATTATAGCATTGAGTCTTTCAACCGCCACTGGAGTTTCATCATGCCTATTTCCGGCATGAAGCAACTCTTCCTGGAGGTTTACTAACCTCAGTGCTTCCTCAGTATCTCTCACTCTGAGAGACTCAGTTAACCGATCGTTCTCACCACTCAGTTGTGCATTCACATCCACTGTGTGAATATGAGTCTCATGTAGCTTCGAGAAATCAGCCATCAATTGCTCTAAAGCGAGCTGAAGGTCGAGATCTCTTGCTGAGTCTGAGCTAAACTCAGGTGCGTGATCAGGAGAAGAGACAGAAGAACATACCTCATCATCTGCCATCAGGCAAAGATCATCATACTCCTCATCGAAGAAGAGTTCAGGGAACCGGCGTCCTGGGCCATATGAATCTGAGGAATCCTCAGCATGCATTGCTCTCCGGTCTGATGCCCTGAGCTCTCTCTTGGCTCTCCGATCTTCTCGCTCATGAGCACTGAGCTCCGGACAATCATACTGATAATGTTTGGTCTTGTGGCAGTGGTAACACTGATTTACATCAGAAATACCCTTTTTATCAGTGTACCTTTTATCAGATGACTCCCTCCAGCTCCCTGATGATCTTTCAGGCTTGGAGTTGGATCTTCTGGGATCAGCATCATCTCTCCTCTTGGAGCTTTTCTCATCTCTGTGCCGCTCAGGCTCATCTCGTTCTCTCCTGGATTCAGAACCCCTTCTCTCTTCCCTCCGGGGGCTCGATCTCCTAGGGCTGGAATACCTGTGGTCACGATTGTCAGTATAAAACTTCTTATACCTACCGAAATGAGAGTTCAGCTTCTCGAATCGTCGTGCCATCAGGCTGTATTCTAGGGCTAGCTCATCCTTGTTCTTCTCTCTGAGTGATTTCGAGCCAGAGCCAGATCCAGCCTCAGGCTCAGAAGTAGCTTTAAGAGCCACACTCTTTTCTTTCTCAGGTGTCTTCTCCTCACTCACATCCTCACTGACAGCACCTTTCTTCTTCCTCTTATCGAGGTTGAATTCCAGAGCCTTTAACTCTGAGAATAGGTTAGAGTAAAGAATGTTTGTGAGATCCTGAGTGTTCTTTAACAAGATCACTCCTGTGTCCCATCTTTCAGGGAGACAGTTCAGGATTTTAGACGACACCTCCCTCTTGGGAAAGTCCTTCCCAAGGGTTGCTAGCTCATTCATCATCTTAATGAACCGAGCTTCCATCTGATCGATGGATTCTCCATCTAGCATCCTAAAGGCCTCGAACTTCCTGATGGCCAAATCCCGCTTGTTCTCCTTTATCTTCTCTGAGCCCTCGCTCATCTCCTTCAGGGCATCCCAGATCTCCTTCGCAGTCTTCAGATGCATGAGCCTAACCGAGTTCTCGTAAGAAACGGTGTGGAGTATAATGTTCTTCGCAATATTATCCAGTCCGATTTGCTTAATTTGATCAGCAGTAAGTGCGGACCTCTCCACAGGCTAATCTCCGGTAGCTGAAACAGGGACATTGCCAGCTACAGGCCAGGTGGTCTGAAGATTCCTCATAAATCTGATAGGACCATGCTTAATCACCTGGGGCATCTGATCATGGATGGTGTAGAGATGTGCCAGAACCCTGAATTTCCAATAGTCATAATTATCAATAGAGAACTCAGGAAGATTTCCCTCAAGGCGCTTAGAACCGGATGCCATGGAATGCAAGTTTTCAGAAATCAGATCTGTTCAGTTGACCACCAAAAGTTTCTCCTCAGAAACTGTTGGTAAACAAAGTCAGTGGTCTTTTGAACCACTGCTCTGATACCACTTGTTGGTCCCGAAATGAGTATAATCAGTGTATAGGGGGGAATACACTGATATCAGATTTTCCCGAAATCTCAGGAAAATGCTCTTTCAGACTTAGTCAGGAAGATCCTGAAATGTTCTCTCAAACTGATGGTCCTCAGGGGCAGCAGGGACGGATCAGTGATGAACCAAATAGGCTAAGTCAGAGTTGTGCTCTCGGAAGCTCAGTAGAGATAACAAACCTACTGACCGCTCGGAAGCTAGTCAGTTGGACTACTATCTCAGTGAGCTCAGTTTAGTGCGGAATGTGAGCCCTTAAGTTTTTACTCGTTTTAGTTTCTGAAAACTTATCAGTTTGCTTAGTGAAAAACGTGGTTAAGGCTGGTGCACAGTTTTAAGGTCAGGATGACAAAGTCAGTCCTGATGGTTTTCCAAAAACAATGTAAGTATGCTTCAGATTAATATGTATGACAAGTATGATCCTGAGCAATTAGTAAATCAGCACACAAGGGTCTTTTTAATGTGGTTCGGAGATAACTAACTCCTACGTCCACGACCTGATTGAACAGGAAGCTATCCTCAAAACCCTGAGGATAGGTACTTGGGTTTTACGTGCCAAGGGACACGAGTAGCCAACTTTCTCTCTTAGGAACTGACCCCTGGGTGGTTTTACAAGTCCTAGTCCTTTCTACCAACAAACTCACAACCTGAGGGGTTTGGTATTCACGATTTCCAACTATTGTGTATTGATCCTTCTAACAAATCAGTGCTAAAGGTGGGATCAATACTCTAAGCAAATATACAGAATAGATTCCTACTACAACACTAGGTAAATTTAAGGTTTCAGAGTGTTGTTTCAAATGTGCTTTGAATGCTTGGAATCTTGAGAGTTTCTCTTGGAAATTTCCCGTTAGCCTTGAATGGGTGCAAGACCTTCTGTATTTATAGGGATGTTTGAAATAGATCCGTTGGAATTGATCCGTTTCAAACCTAGGTGCAGGTTCTGGTTATCCTTGTCTGACATGGACCATACCTAGTATGTCAAAGTTTCTGATCCACCGCCTGCACCTCTGAGAAGCATTAAATGTTCTTCAATCTCCGTACATACGTGTCGCCTTTTTACTGGTCGTTGGTCCAACGGCTAGTTTATCGGCATTGACTTTACTGATCCTCGTACATTTATAACTTTGAGTTTCTCGTTCTTTACTCAGGATAAATGTTTGTCTTATGTTGGAGACTCTGACATTCTTTCTGCTTCATCAGACTTCCATTTGCACGTGTAACCTTTGGGTCTCAGGACTTACAAGTATCAGGTTAACTGATACTAGGCCCAAGTCAGGACTTATGAACATCTGAAGGATGTTCAGCCTGATCAAGGTTACTTGTGCCCTTACTGATAGAGACTTCCCTGAGCATGCTTAGTTTACTCAGTTCTGTCAGGATCAGTGGTCTTCTTCAGGATGGCTTCTAGGCATCTTCAGGAGTCTTTCTAGGTTTTTCAGGTTCAGCTTCAGGTTGATCTTCTTCAGGGTGATCAATGCCTTCAGGGTTGGAGATACTTCAGACTTCAAAGACGTCTCCATCAGTCTTCACTCCTCAGTACGTTCCCCCTGAACTGAATACATGTGAATAGAAAATCTATTCTAACCTATCTATCCTGAGCCTATCATCCTGATAAACTATACTTAGGCAAATTCATCAAGGGGTTTTGGGATCTAATCAAAACACTCAGATTGTCCCAACAATTTCCCCCTTTTTGATGATGCCAAAACCCTTAGAAATAATCCTACCATCTAAACAATTATCTGATATAAATTAGTATTCAGTTCAGGAACCCATATCGGGTCCTTAGTTCTATAAGATGGAATCTACAAAGGGTTAGTACAGTTCTTGATAAAGAGCAGAAAAGTAAATCAGGAGTCAACGAGATGTTGTCTCAGGAATAAAATAGTTTCATTAATATAAACATGAAGTACAAGTTGTCCTGAAACTATTACAGTATATTCCTGAAACACTATTCCTGAAAGACTAGTCTTCACTCTTCATCATCCCACCTAGCCAAGGAGATCCCATACTTCTTCAGGACTCTGAGCTTGACTTCATGGAACATATTCTGATCGGTAAGTGCTCCAGTTCTTTTTGCAATCGTTGCAATCTCATTTCTGATCAGGTCCATGTTAAGGTTGTTGTTGATGCTGAGGGTTGGAGGAGGATAAGTGATGTGCTCAGGTGCCTTGATCTGAACTCCGGCTCTGTCAGCATGTCTATCGATTTCACCCCAGAGTTCAGCGTGGTGCAAGGCCATCCACTCAGCAAAGTTAGTGTTTTTATCCTTGCCTTCAGATGTCTTCAGCCAGTTCCCGATGACGTAGTACAAATTCACAAACTCCTTCTTGATCGGGACCCAAGCCTCGTTCAGTTCAGGAGGTACGAAGTTGTCCACATATTCATACACCAAGGGACCGGCATCCTGAGCATCAACCTTCTTAGACGCAATAACTTTCTTCTTCCTAGCTTCAGGGGCAGGCTTTTTCTTAGGATCAGTCTTCTCCTTCAGCATTGCCATTTGCCCCTTCAGCTTTTCAAGCTCAGTGGCTTGACTTCTGACCTGCATTGCAGTCTCCAGAGTCAGCTGCTTCGTCTTCTTCCTTCCCTCAACAATGGGATAACCAGGGAATCTTTGTGCCTCGAGCTCATCCATCAGATCTTCCACGGAGACATCAGTTTTCCGTTTCTGACCCTTAGACTTAAGATTTTTCAAAGCCTTCCCTTCCCCCTTTTTGGCAGCATCAAAGGGGTCCTTGTCCTCATCGACTCTCTTCTGAATATCCCTAATCAGGATCCCCTGAGACGCTTGCTGATCAGCCACCACCTGAAAGTCCTTAGCCAATTTAGCATTGTTCTCAGCTCTGAGTAAGCTTTCAGTCAGATGACTATCAAACTCCTTCCGCATTGCATTCAGCTCATCCTTCCTCTTGAGGCTTTCAGTGAGCATTGTGTTCAGAGATTTATGCAATGCTTCCTCAGAAGCTTTTTGACCCTCCCTCCATCTGGTCAGTAGATCGTCATCTGCCTTTCCAGCTTCTTCCCAAGCCACTGTCCTGACCTGAGCCTCCTGCCCTTTCAATGCCTCAGCAATCATTGCCTTTATCCTGTCATCCAGGCCACTGAGTGATGAGTTTATCATGCTTTGAACATGGTGAGAAGTGACTTTGGAGGATCGTTGTTGTTCAAGACTCAGGAATCTATCAACTGATTCCTTCCTAGCCTTGTTCAACTCAGCGATGAGATTCTTGATTTTCTCACGCTGACGATCAAGCTTGCCTAGGATGATCCTCCCCATCAGTGACACTCCCATTGAGATGGTTCAGATCTTCCTCTTTACTGATTTGGACTTGGACTTGGTGGCAACCTTCTTCGGGACCTCTCCTGAAGCCTCAGCAGTCCCGGTCCCTGGGAGTGCGTCATCGGCTGGTGCACCTCCTCCTGAGGTCGCACCTTCCCCGACTACTGGCACAAGTGCCATAGAAGGGTTAGGGTGAGGATTGTTTGCCCTGGCAATCCGGATGAAGTCCTCCTTTTTGATGACTTGGGCATAGGAACGAAGCCTAAATCTGTCTAAGATTCTTTGCTCTTCATCCCTGAGATTCTCTTCTCCGATTACTTTTATCAGGGCAGCCACTTCGGGAACCGAGGCCTTCCTCATCATCACCAAAACCCTGAGTCTGATGACCTCCTCACCATAGGACTCCTCAAAATCAGGAAAATTCTGATTGACAAATCTGATTGCCTGACATCTGGCATCCATCTCAAATGGAGTTAGCTTTGGTGGTATTGACTCCTCCTGAGTTTCTTCCTCAGCTTCCTCCGGATGGTCAGATTCGGACTCAGCATCATTGGAAACAGTCCACTTCCTGCCTTGGTTTCCTTCCAGATCCTCATCATGGAGCTCCTCCTGAGCCTCCATGCTCACTATTTCTTGATGCTCTCACTCTCCAGCATCAGAACTCCCTTGCTCCTCCTGAGCAACTTCTCATTCTCCTCCTTCATCACCTTCTTGCTCCTCCTGAGCAGCCACTGAAGGTTCAGCCCGAACCTCCTCACCCAAAACCTCCACCACCTTCATCACGGGGTCCTCCTGAACCGGCTCCTGAACAGGTGGAGCCTGTTCTCCCTCAACCTGAGCTACCTCCTCCTGAGGTGCGGGCTCAGTGCCAGAAGTTGCTGCTGTTTCAGATGATGGGATTTCAGTAGGTGCCAAAGAAGAAATTGGCACAGCAGCAAGTGTGGCGGTTGAATCGGATGGTTGATCTGGTTGATCAGACTCAGTGTCAGAGTCATGGAGCATTGTCTTCTTCTCACTGATGAAAATGCCTTTGACCTTCACCCTCTTAGGTCCAGACTTGACTGGCTCCTCCTGAGCCTTAGAGCTTGCTGCCTTCCCTTTTTCTTTTCCTCTTACCACCTTCTTGACCTCAGTGTCAAGCATTCTCTTGATTGTATCAGCAGAGTTTTTGAAAATGATGTGCTTGTCTTTGAAATCCTCACACCCATCTTTATCAACGTCTCCAGGAAAGCTTTGGAGCATTACTGACAGTCGAGATCCGTAGTAGGGATTTTTGTCAAGCACAATCTTGTCTCCCATCAACCTGACCTTCTTTGACTCCTGGACAAGTTTCTGAAGGAAGAACTCCTCCCAGTCAATCAGAGCATTGTCCACCACGACAGCCAAACCTCTGATCTTGGGCTGACTGATCTGCTCCATGCCTCCCATGAAGCCCATAATGATCTGGACGATGACTTCGAACAAGAGCTTGTACTCAGGCTTCAGTAGCTTCTTGTTCATCGTGCTGAAGATCGTTGTAGGAACGATCAGCTACTCGTTCATACAATCCTGCTCTTCTTCAGCCTTGTAAGCAGTCAGGTCCGCCAACTGCTTCTCCTCAGTAGAATGAGGCAGATTGTAGGTCTTCTTGATGAGGTCTCTAACCTGGATCTTCTCAGTGATGTGTTGAACTACCTTCTTCCCATTCTTCTCCACAGAGCGCCTGAGTGGAATCACTGATTCCCACTCATCATCCTCATTCATCTTCAGATTGGCATAGAAAGCAATGATCTGATGAGGGCAGGTCTTGGCTGGCTTCTTGGTGACGAAATCTAGGAGCCCAGCCTGATTGATGGCTCCATAGACCTGAGAGAGCTTTTTGATGGTGGATCGATGTGAGAAATCCACCAACCACTCGTAAGACACTTTCGACTCTACTTTGGAGATGGCAGCGTGAAACCTTCTTGTGTCTTCGAGAGATTGAGCAGCAGAAGAAGCCATGGATGTAGAGATTGTAAGAGAAATAGATTGCAGAGAGTATGAGGTTAAGAAAATATGAGTGCGTAAATTATGAAATGTGCACAAAGCTTCCTTTTATACCCAAAGATTCAGTTTTAATGAACGGATTTGATTAAAAGCCTTTTAAAATTCAACGGATTAGATGAAGGGGTATATCCGGAATAAAACTTTACCAAATTCAGTTTTCAAAGTTAATAATTCAAACTTTATGGAAAACTGTTCCCGCCCACTTTGCATTTAATGCGTGTCAGAAGAATGTTTGAAATAAATACGCATTTTGCATTTAATAAAAATTGAATAATAAATGAACGGCTGGGATATGAGTTAAAAACCCTGTGATTGATGTGGTGTCAGACATAATCAGAAATGATGCAAGCAGACAATAATTAAAGCAAAGGTTCAATAATACATACCAGTCAGTCAGACATAGAAACCTGACTGATACCTCTGAGTCTGATCAGGGTGACAAGCCCTGAGCTCTGTGTCCTGAACCTAGCTCTATTATGATCCTGAAGATCCAAATCTGATGTCTGTTCCCCCTGAAAGCCATCCATCTATCTGCAACCTGATCCTGAGTTAGTCATTCCTCCTGACCACCTTGTTCAATCCTGAACTGAGGTTCATACTGAACCATCTAAACCTGTGTCAAGAAGTCCTAATTCTACTGACAGCTCAACAAACCTGGTTTCAGGCAAAGCCTTAGTCAGGATGTCAGCTCTCTGCTTGTCAGTAGGGATCCTCTCCATCCTTATATCCTTCTTCTCAACATGATCTCTTATTAAGTGATGCCTGATGTCTACATGCTTACACCTTGTGTGTAAGACTGGGTTTTGGAATATGGCAATGGCACTGTTGTTGTCACAATAAATTGGGACATCAGTGGCCTCTATTTGGTAGTCTCTCAGTTGTTATCTCAACCAAAGAATTTGGGAGCAACAACTGCCTGCCGCCATATACTCAGCCTCAGTAGTAGACGTTGCAACATTGGTTTGCTTCTTAGAAAACCAAGAGATCAGTTTACTCCCTAGAAACTGACATGTGCCTGTAGTTGATTTCCTATCAAGCCTACAGCCTCCATAATCAGCATCAGAATAGCCAGTCAGTTCTAGGTTGTCATCAGATGGATACCAAAGTCCTAAATTGACTGTACCCTTCAGGTATTTCAGTATCTTTTTGGCACTCTCTAGATGACTCTTCTTCGGATCAGACTGATACCTTTCACAAACTCCAACTGCATAAGTGATGTCAGGACGACTAGCAGTCAGGTATAATAATGAACCAATCAGTGCCCTATACTCAGTCTGATTCACTGAGGTCCCCTCTTTATCAGGATCCAGCTTCTCATTTGTGTTCATGGGAATACGTGAGACTTTGCTGAACTGAACTCCAAATTTCTGAATCAAGTCCCTCGCATACTTGGACTGATTTATGAAGATTCTGGAGTCAGTTTGCCTGACCTGAAGACCTAAAAAGAAGTTCATCTCTCCCATCATTGACATCTCAAATTTTCCAGTCATCAGCTTGGAGAATTTCTCACATAGCTTCAGATTAGGAGATCCAAATATTATGTCATCCACATAAATCTGAACCAAGAGAATGTCCTCCCCTTCGGATATCCTGAAGAGGGTCCTGTCCACAGTTCCTTTCACGAACCAGTGGTCTATCAGGAACTGGGAGAGTGTATCGTACCAAGCCCTGGGGGCTTGCTTCAGGCCATAGAGAGCTTTCTTCAGGTGATAAACCTTGTAACCGACTTCGAACCCTGGAGGTTGTTCCACATAAACCTCCTCGTTCAGTACACCATTCAGAAAAGCACTCTTTACATCCATCTGATACACCTTGAACTTCTTGAATGTTGCATAGGCCAAGAACAACCTGATTACTTTTAATCTTGCAACTGGGGCAAAGGTCTCATCATAGTCGATCCCTTCGGCCTGAGAGTATCCCTTGGCCACCAGTCTGGCCTTGTTCCTGACAACAACATTCTTCTCATCCCTCTTGTTCTTGAAAACCCATTTAGTGCCAATGACATGTTGACGCCTA
>JAPKLY010004588.1:0-14291 GCA_026898435.1 Prunella vulgaris
ACCTCAGCTGATGTGCAAGTCTGCTGGTGTGCACCTCAGCTGGGGTCCAAGTATCAGCAGACTGATACACCAGCTGAGGAGACAGATCAGCTGAGGTCCTGTGCTCAGCCCAGATTCTTCGGAATCAATTTAAAGGGTTAACTTGCGATATAAAAGGAAGATTCCCAGAATACAAGATCAATCAATCAAGGGGACAAACTTGATTGATTGAAGGTCGCGAAGATTGACGGGAATCAAGAAGGAAATTCAATCAATCACAATGATTGATTGAATACGAGATTATAGGATCTCAGATTTCTAGTCCATTCCAACGGCTAGTTATTTGATCCTATAAACTAGAGTAATTGTGATAATTTCAACATTGGATTTACACGCACATTAAGCTAGCCAATACTCTGTCAGTTTTATCACTTACGCTCAAAAAACACCATCAATACTTATCTTTTGTAAAAGCTTTGTAGAAGCTGTGAGAAGTCAATTGCAACTATAGAATTGACAAGTTGTAAAGAGAGTAGTACTCTCAAAATTGTGTAAGCAAGTGAGTAAGTGAGTTAGTGGAGAGCCCCTCAAGTCCAAGTTGGATTGAGGAGAGTGGATGTAGGACAGTTGGTCCGAACCACTATAAACCCCTGTGTCTCTTCGTTTTTCTTTCTGTTTTTATCTGTGCACATCTTTTAAAATCAAATTCTCTTTAAAACGTTTCCGCACTATACACTGCGCACTATTTTCAAAATTCAGATTACCTCAAGTAGTCTGCTGTTTTTCTGAATAAATCAGTAAATTTGAAAAAGGTTTTTGAATACTTACAAGTCTATTCAACCCCCCCCCCCCTTCTAGACTTGTTCAAGTGTATTCTTCCCAAAACCTGCCTTTGGGACCAACATCAGTTCATTCTGCTTGAAGAGTTCATCGAACTTAGCTGTCAGCAGATTATGTTCTTCACTTAAGATAGTGTTCTCAGAAAGTAGTTTTTCTATCAGCTTCTCATGTTCTTCACATTTTGCTATTAAGTCAGCAGACTTGTTAGCTTGTGAGTCATAGGATATCACTGGTAGTCTAGCACTTTCCAAATCTTGTCTCAAGCTTAAAACTTCAGCTTTCAGACTTGTGTTCTCCTCTTCCAGCTTAGAACAAACTTTTAAGGAGGATTGGAGATCAGATAACAACTTGTGTATATCTGACTCCATAGAATAGGTAGAGGAGCAAGATGAGCTAACAGAGGGGGTAGGAGAATTTACCTCTTCCACCTTAGCCATAAGGCAGATATCATCCTCTGATTCAAAATCAGATGAGGACGAGGATGAGCTGATATCCTGCTTCTCCTTCTCTGCCAGCAAAGCTCTCTTATCAGCGAACCTGCGATCTCTCTTGATCCTCTTCTCTTCTCTCTCCCTTGGAGTAAGTTGAGGACAATCATAACTGAGATGTCCTGGCTTGTTGCAAGTGAAACAGACACCATCTCCTCCTCTTCTGGGACTTGGTTCCCTCCTTCTCTCTGGAGACTTATATCTGGTCTCCTGTTCATCTGATGGTCTTCTGGCATCAGATGACTTCTGGTATCTTCTGGAAGAATCACTCTTATTCTTCTTCCAATGAGATCTATATTTCTGAAACTTGTTTGACATCTTGTCAAACTTCTTGGTCAATAAAGCAAGTTGCTCCTTTAAGCTCATGTCCTCTGGAGCAGAGGACTTTTCTTGACTATCAGCTGCAGCAGAGAAAGCAACATTCTTTGTGGCTGATGAAGTTGGAGTCTCATCTTCTTGATCTTCCTCTTGGATATCAAACTCATGTGCCTTCAGATGAGATAGCAACGTATGATGACTCATCTCAGATAAATTCTTTGTCTCTTTAATTACTGTCACCTTCACTCTCCACCTAGGAGTAAGAGATCTCAGAATTTTGTTATTAATCTCTTTCTCTGAGTAATCCTTTCCTGAGGAGTTTGCCTTATTCAGTATGTTTGTCAGCCTCATATCCAGCTGATCAATGTTTTCATCAACTTTCATTTTAAAAGTGTCAAAGGTATATAGAACAGCTTGAAGCTTGTTCTCTTTGATTTGATCTGTCCCTTCACACATCAAGGAGAGTTTCTCCCACATCTCCTTAGCAGTTCTGCACGTCTTGATTTTCTCTATATAGTCTTTGGAGAGTGTCTCAATGATTTCTGTTCTGGCCACTTGATCGAGGTTGAAGAGTTTTCTTTCAGCATCGTTTAGTTCACTCTTCTTCTTCTCTGTCTTCCTTCTTTCACTGATTTCAGCTTCTGGAGTCTTGCCATCGCTTACTCCTTCCTAGAAGAACTTGATTGGCCCTTCCTCCAGAACATCTAACATCCGATCATGAATGGCTCCAAGGTGATTCTCCATTCTGAATTTCCAGTAATCATAATCCTATATGGAGAATTCAGGCAGCTTCCTTATCTTGGATCCACTCTTTTTGTAGGAAGACATATCTGCAGATGTTTAGATAAAAGGCACATAGACTTTTCTAAAAATAGATTTTCAGGGATCTGTCCAGGTGACCACTAAGAGCTTTCTCAGGCTGTGGTCTGTTGGACACACAGCTCTGATACCACTTGTTGGTCCCAAAGGCAGGTTTTATGGAAGAATACACTTGAACAAGTCTAGAAGGGGGGGTTGAATAGACTTGTAAGGATTCTAAACCCTTTTTCAATTTTACTGGTTTATTCAGAAAATCAGCAGACTACTTGAGGTAGTCTGAATTTTGAGAATAGTGCGCTGTGTATAGTGCGGAAACGTTTTAATGAAAATCGGTTTTTAGGTGATGTGTACAGATAAGAACAGAAAGAAATACGAAGAGACACAGGGGGTTTATAGTGGTTCGGACCAATTGTCCTACATCCACTCTCCTCAATCCAACTTGGACTTGATGGGCTCTCCACTAACTCACTTACTCACTTACTTACACAGTTTTGAGAGTACCACTCTCTTTACAACTTGTCAATGCTATAATTGCAATTGACTTCTCACAGCTTCTAAAAAGCTTTTACAAAGTATAAGTATGGATGGTGTTTTTTAGCGTAAGTGATAAAACTGACAGAGTATTGGCTAACTTAATGTGCGTGTGAATCCCTTCAAAAATTATCACTATTACTCTAATTTATAGGATCAAATAACTAGTCGTTGGGATGGGCTAGAAATCTGAGATCCTATAATCTCGTATTCAATCAATCATTGTGAATGATTGAATTTCCTTCTTGATTCCCGTCAGTCTTCACGATCTTCAATCAATCAAGTTTGTCCCCTTGATTGATTGATCTTCTATTCTGGGAATCTTCCTTTTATGTCACAAGTTAACCCTTAAAATTGATTCCGATGAGTCTGGGCTGAGCATAAAACCTCAGCTGATCCGTCTCCTCAGCTGGTGTATCAGTCTGCTGATACTTGTGCAAGTCTGCTGGTGTGCACCTCAGCTGGTCTTCTTGACTTCGTCTGAATAAGTCTTTTATCCATGGTCCTTGTCTTGTATGCGACGTGCTCTCAGCTGATCAGTTAATCTTCTGATATCAACTGATCTGCTCATCAGCTATCGGCTGATGTTAACTTCTCTGATGATCTGCTCTCGATACTCCAGTGTCAGCTGCTTAAATCTTCTGTCTTCTAAAATCAGCTAAGTCCACAAGGTCTCAGCTAGTCTTCTCTTCTATGATAGCTTCGGATCTTCTAGGCAGCAAGGTAGGTTCCCCCTCACTTGAACCTATCTAATCCTAACTACTCATCAGCTGACTAACATGTTCAGCTGGTCCTATTACAAGCTGATTGGTTTATATCATCAAAACATCTAACACAGATATCCTAACAAGAAGAATCACCGATAAGGCTAACAGTAGATAAAAGATAAAGCAAACACTGGGGAATAGCCTCAGCACCACATGTCAGGGAGTAAGGAGAAGATTGGGTTCCAGTCTCGGAACAAAGTTCAATTGAATAATTCCCAAAATCCAAAATATAAGGAATTGGATCAGAAGAATAACCATTGTAAGAGGAACAGGGGGTAGGTTTCGAAGGTAGGCCTTGGCCGTAGAACAGATGAAGCATACGAAAGAGGAGGAGAATTCATGAAGAACAAGATGATTGAAAAATAAAAATAAAAGTGTAGCAGCAAACAAGATAAAAAATAAAAACCCTGGAATCCAAGCTGTCGGATGCCAAAACAAATCAGCACAAACCAATCGAGCAATCAAACAATTAATCACCGAAATCGTAGGCCAACTGGTTGGCCATCCTTGAAGTGTGTGCGTTCTTGGTGTGGAAGTGTGAGTTTTAGGAATCTAAAGATTGGAGAGAGCATTTGTAGAGAGATTGAGGGTTTTTGGTTTAGGGTTGTAGGGCTTAGGGCTTGGGGGTTCAGGGGAGGGGTTCGAGGTTCAGGGTATGAGTTTTGGGGTTCTGTTTTTTGGGGGTACAGGCTCTGGGGTTAGGGTTTGGGTTTTGGGGTTGGGGTTCAGGTTTTGGGGTTTAGGTTTAGGGTTTCTGGTTGTGAGTTTTCTAGTTTATGGTTTAGGGGTTTGGGGTCTATGGGTTGGGGTTTAGGAGTGTAGGGGTTTAGGATATAGGGTTTAAGGTTTATTGAGGGTTTCGGGGTTTAAAGAGGTTTTGGGGTTTAGGGTTGGTTTTAGGATTTATGGTTTTGGGATTTTAAGGTTTTGGGTTTGCGATTAGAGGTTTAGGGGTTTGGGGTTGGGGGATTAGGGGTTTGGGGTTAAGGTTTAGGGTTTAGAGTTTAGGTTTGTAGGGTTGTAGGGGTGTAGGGTTTAGTGCTTCAGGGGTTCAGGGGAGGGGTTTAGGAGGTTTAAGGGGTTTGGGTTTAGGGTTTCGGGGTTACGGATTTGGGAGTTTTGGGGTTAAGGTTTGGGGCTTGGGGCTTAGGTACTAGTTGTAAAATAGATACTAGTTATAAACAGGTACCATATACAATATCGGTACCAGTTACAAGATCGGTACCAGTTACAATACCGGTACCAGTTACAAGACTGGTACCATTTACAAGACCGGTACCAGTTACAAGACCGGTACCAGTTACAAGACCGGTACCAGATACAAGACCGGTACCAGTTATGAGACCGGTACCAGTTACAAGACTGGTACCAGATATAAGACTGATACCAGATACAATACCGGTACCAGTTACAAGACTGGTAACAGATACAATACTGGTACCAGTTACCCGGTACCAGTTACAAAACCGGTATCAGTTACAAGACTGGTAGCAGATACAATACCGGTACCAGTTACAAGACTGGTACCAGTTATAATACTGGTACCAGTTACAAAACCGGTACCAGTTATAAAATTGGTACCAGATACAATACCGGTACCAATTACAACTAAACCTTAAATCCTAAACCCTAACACCCTTACACCCTAAACCCTAACGCCCTATACCCCTAACCTAACCCCTAAACCCTAACACCCTAACACCCTAAACCTTAACACCCTAACATCCTAAACCCAAACAACCTAATACCCTAACACCCTAAACTCAAACACCCTAAAAAAATTGAACTTTCTCTCTCTACAAATGTTCTTTCCACTCTCTAGAACACACACTGTTACACCAAGAACACACACATTGTAAGCATTGCCAACCGGTTGGCCTTCGATTTTAGCGATTAGTTTTTGGCTTTGTTTGCGTTCGTGTGCATGATCGACCTTGGAATCCCTCCAGGTTCTTCTGTTTATTTTTTAATTTTTTATTATTTACGTGTTTATGTACCCTTGTTTTTATCTTTGAATCATCGCTCACCTTCATGACTTCACAAGCAAGTTCTCTTGAATCATCCCATTCATCACCTGTCCAAAGTGTTCTTGGCCATTCCCAACCCCCACATTTGGAGACTTCTTCTTTTGACATGGCCAAGGAATGTTTGTGTAGTCTCCCTCCTTGTCCATCTTATTCGGGTTATCCTTCTGATCCCATTGATTATATTCTTTCTTATGGAAATTGTTCAATATATGATCGTCCTACCTGTGGTTCTAGTTCTGCCCCTTCTTCTTCGAAGCATGGTGCTGAAGCTATCCCTAATCGCTTCTGTTAATGAAATCTTCGCAAAGCAAATTTGTATGTGGCTTTTAGACCTGGATTTCACTAACAGTTCATTGAATCAAACTTACTGGAATTGCTAATTGTAAATTCTGGAAATATTTCGGCAGAGCTTTGCTAAGGCAGTGAAAACTTATCTCGTTCTTAAAAAATAGCCTATTTTTATTCCTAAACCCTAAACCCCAAACCCTAAACCTCAAACCCTAAATCCTAAACATCGCATCATTTCCCTAAGTTCAATATTTTTATTACTTGGTCAACTTGCTGAATATACATCGTCCACGTATAGTTGCATGAAGCATACACGATATTTGCAAACAATACAATTGGGTAGTGTTCTTGTTCAAGAAGAATGTGACTATGGTCAAGATGCTAGAGTTGTTCAAGAGGATTCAGAATGGTCTTGCTAAGAGAAGAAATAGAACTCTCAAAGAAGCAGCAAGGACAATGTTTGCTGAATACAATACTCCCCATAGATTTTGGGCAGAAGCCATCAACACTGCTTACTACATGCAGAACAGATGCTTGCCAGTCAAGAGGCATGGCAAGACCCCCTATGAGACGTACAAAGGTAAATCCTCTAACTTTTCATTTGTCCAAGGTTGCAACATTTGGCCGGTGCTCGGGCATTCCGTGTGCCAACCGTCATCCCACAATGCTCATTTTGATCGTTTACCATGAGTTTTGTTGTTTCGTGCACCAACCGTCGCTAGCTCTTCTTCTTATGTGACATGTAGCAGTTGTGTGCATATCACTTGTCTGCTTCATGTTGACCTGGTGGGTAAGGTGCTTGTGATGTCCTGGGCATGCAAATGAAATGTTGGACTCGATGTTGGGACATTTCATCCAACATTATGCCCAACATTAAGTCCAACATTAAATTTAACATTAGGTCTATGCAACAAAACCTTGCCAACCCCCTCAAAATCAGTTGTAGAATTCATCTTTGCAGTTAGATTTTTCAATGGAGGTAAAAAATGTGCATGATTTTTCAAAAACCAACAATGTCATAATAATGCACGCATGGACAGATCTATGTTGGGGCTAGGCAACTAAACTACTTTCATAGTAGTTCCGGGCACACAAATTAAGAAAAAGTAAGTATGTGTGTATAAAGTTAAATAATAAATAACAAAAAAGTGTACTTTATTGACTTTTGTGAGTGTAAAAAAATTTTCTTTTTAGGTGTGTGAAAGAAGAGTTGGGACGTCCAAATAAGGATAGTGTGAAAGTAGTTTTGGAATTGAGGGAGTATAAGGTAACAGCTTCAAGAACTATAACAAGAAACTAAGGTGACACTTGGCTTGGAAATTATTCAATAGGAATGGTAATGAGAATGAGATTAAATATGATAATTATAGTGGTTAATGAGAACAAAAGATGTACACAATTGTCAGTTTTTCAGTTTTTCGATCTTTCTAAAACAATTGTAAATTAAATGGAAAAAAAATCAAAGGACACCCATTTGCCAAGAACACCTTCCCACTGCCCACGAAATTGATCGTGAAGCCCACTCCCCTAAACCCTAAACCCCTAACCTAACCCCTAAACCCTAAACCCCTAACCTAACCCCTAAACCCTAACACCCTAAACCCTAAACCCTAACACCCTAATACCCTAACACCCTAAACCCAAACACACTAAACAAACTGAACTTTCTCTCTCTACAAATGTTCTTTCCACTCTCTAGAACACACACTGTTACACCAAGAACACACACACTGCAAGCATTGCCAGCCGGTTGGCCTTCGATTTCGGCGATTAGTTTTTAGCTTTATTCATGTTCGTGTGCATGATCGACCTTGGAATCCCTACAGGTTCTTCTGTTTATTTTTTTATTTTTTTTATTTGTGTGTTTCTGTGCCTTTGTTTTTATTTTTGAATCATTGCTCACCTCCATGACTTCACAAGAAAGTTCTCTTGAATCGTCCTATCCATCACCTATCCAAAGTTTTCTTGTCCATTCCCAACCCCCACATTTGGAGACTTCTTCTTTTGACATGGCTAAGGAATATTTGTGTAGTCTCCTTCCTTGTCCATCTTATTCGGGTTATCCCTCTGACCCCATTAATTACATTTTTTCTTATGGAAACTATTCAATATATGATCATCTTACCTATAGTTCTATTTATGCCCCTACTTCTCCGAAGCATGGTGCTGATGCTATCCCTAATCGCCTCTGTTAATGAAATCTTCACAAAACAAATTTGTATGTGGCTTTTGGACTGGATTTCACTAATAGTTCATTGAATCAAACTTACTGGAATTGCTAATTGTAAATTTTGGAAAGATTTTGGCAGAACCTTGCTAAGGCAGTGAAAACTTATCTCGTTTCTTAAAAAATAGCTTATTTTTATTCCTAAACCCTAAACCCAAAACCCTAAACCCTAAACCTCAAACCCTAAACCCTAAACATTGCATCGTTTCCCTAAGTTTGATATTTTTATTACTTAGTCAACTTGCCGAATATACAACATCCACGTACAGTTGCGTGAAGCATACACGATATTGGCAAACAATACACTTGGGTAGTGTTCTTGTTCAAGAAGAATGTGAATATGGTCAAGATGCTAGAGCTGTTCAAGAGGATTCAGAATTAGCATAACCTCAATATAGTCAGAATCAGAAGTGACAAAGGTACTGAGTTTTTGAACTTTGTTGTTTCTGACTATTGTAGGGAGAATGGTATTCAACATGAGACATCAGCTGCCAGAACACCTCAGCAGAATGGTCATGCTAAGAGAAGAAATAGAACTCTAAAAGAGGCAGCAAGGACAATGTTAGCTGAATACAATACTCCCCAGAGATTTTGGGCAGAACCCATCAACACTGCTTGCTACATCTAGAACAGATGCTTACCAGTCAAGAGGCATGGCAAGACCCCCTATGAGACGTATAAAGGTAAATCCTCTAACCTTTCCTTTGTCCATATCATTGGATGTAGGTGTTTAATCCATGACAATTGAAAGACCGTGTTAAAAACTTTTGATTCCAAGGTTGCTGAGAGGATATTCTTAGGATATTCTGGCAGCAGCAAGGCCTATAGAGTCTTTAATAAGGTCTCTCTTTGTGTGGAGGTAACACCCAATGTTGTATTTGATGAATCTATTCGTGAGTACAACAAAGAGAAGATAGCAGATGAGATGGATCATATGAATCTGAATGAAAAGCCAGATCTGATAAAAGTTGTAGTACCTAGGATTGAGTCAAAATCAGATTCAGTTGATGAGCCCAAATCAGTTGACAAGCCATCATCAGCACCAGATGAGGGTGAAAAGAAACTTGACACTAACTAGGGGGAATGCCTGATCTAACCCAAGAGGAGCGAACCATGGCACCTCAGAGGGGTAAGAAGAGTATGTCTGACTTCCCAGCTGAGCAGATCATAGAAGATCCAAATGTAGGTGTTCAAACTAGAAGGAAACTTAACTTGGCCTCCCAATTCAGCTATTATGTGTCCATGATTGAAACCAAGAATATCCAAGAGGCCCTTGAAGACCCAAACTGGATTGAAGCTATGCAAGAAGAGCTAAATCAGTTTACAAGACAAGAAGTCTGGACTCTAGTGGATAGGCCCAGACATCAGAAGGTCATAGGCACTAAGTGGGTCTTCAAGAACAAAAAGGATGAAAATGATGTTGTGGTAAGAAACAAGGCAAGGCTAGTGGCCTAGGGGTACTCACAGTCAGAAGTGGTTGACTATGATGAGACCTTTGCTCCTGTGGCCAGACTAGAAGCCATTAGATTGTTTATTGCCAATGTTGTTTTCAAAGTGTTCAAAGTATATCAGATGGATGTCAAGTCAGTATTCTTGAATGGAGTCCTGGCATAAGAGGTTTATGTGGAACAACCACCAGGGAAATATTGTCATCGAGATTGGGAAGTTAAGCGTGAGGCACTGGATCACTAGGCTCAGAGTTTGAATTAAGGGGGGCTACAAGAGGGGGCTGGAATTAATTCAATATGGGTTGCAGTTGTGGGCTGGAAACCAATAGAAGGCAATGGGCCAGAAATTAATGGAGCAGCAGACTGAATAGTTAAAACTATTTGGCTAGAGTCTTTTTCGAATGATCCAGAATTTAAAGCATGTGGGCCAGGAATATTCGGTCGAGGATGGCTAAAATATGAAGTAAAAAAATTAGCAGAAATGGGTTTCGAAACCAGGACCTAGGGGCCCTTCTCGCCATTGCTGACGTGCGCAATCGGCGCCACATAGCACTCAACTACTGTCGGAATTGTGTCAAAGGGATGGCTGAATGAGTCAACGACTGTGCAGAAAAGGTAAGGGAAGCAGTTGGCGTGACTTTGGCAGTAGTTTTAGGATTTAAAAATCCTTTTTTTAAGGTACGAACAACCGTTTTTTTATAGAGGATGCAGGCAAATTTTTTACATGTGAATTCAAAGAGGAAGGTGCGTGAATATGGGCTGAATTTACGGCATCTTGAGAAGAGGACACGTGAACGTCTGCCTTAACAAGGAAGGCCACAAAATTGAGAACCGTTTCTACAGGATTAGCGTTGGATTTTTGGGAAACCAAAAAAGAGGCCACATTGGAATTTTGGGATTTCTGGGAATGGTGGTGATCGGAAGAAGCAGCCGGTCGATGATCAAGAAGTAATGGGATGCGATCTCCTACAGGCTGGGAACCGAGAAAAGATTTCAATATTTCATTAAATTGAGTTCAAATTTTCTCTTCATTAGTACCCTCCCCAGGATACCGAAGGTATGGAGGCAAGCCACATTTATTAACATCAACAACCACATACGGGAAGGAAAAGGATGGGATAAAAACACTCAAGCGATTCTTAACATCAGGGATTGAGCGAGTGGCAGAAGAATCACCGATAAGGTCAATAGTAGATAAAAGAAAAGGAAAATGCTGGGGAATAGCCTCAGCACCACATGTTGGGGAGGAAGGAGAAGATTGGGTTCCAGTCTCGGAACGAAGTTCAATTGAATAATTCCAAAAATCCAAAATATAAAAAATCATATCAGAAGGATAACCATTGTAAGAGGGATAAGGGGGCAAGTTTCGAAGGTAGGCCTTGGCCGCAGAAAATGAAGAAACATCTAAATGGGGAGGAATAGATGAAGCATACGAAAGAGGAGGAGAATTCATGAAGAACAAGATGATTAAAAAAAAAGCGCAGCAACAAACAAGATAAAAAATTAAAAACCTGAAATCCAAGCTATCAGATGCCAAAATAAACTAGCACAAACTAATCGAGTAATAAAACAATTAATCACCAGAATCGTAGGCCAACCGGCTAGCCATCCTTGAAGTGTGTGCGTTCTTGGTGTGGAAGTGTGTGTTTTAGGAATCTAGAGATTGGAGAGAGCGTTTGTAGAGAGATTGGGGGGTTTTTTGTTTATGGTTGTAGGGCTTGGGGGTTCATGGGAGGGGTTCGGGGTTCAGGGTTTGGATTTTGGGGTTCAGTTTTTGGGTGTTAAGGGTTTGGGGTTCGGGTTAGGGTTTTGGTGTTTGGATTTAGGGTTTTGGGTTGTGAGTTTTCAGGTTTATGGTTTAGGGGTTTGGGGTCTATGGGTTGGGGTTTAGGGGTGTAGGGGTTTAGGATATAGGGTTTAAGGTTTATTAAGGGTTTTGGGGTTTAGGGTTGGTTTTAGGATTTATAGTTTAGGGATTTCGAGGTTTTGGGTTTTGGGTTTGGGATTTGAGGTTTCGGGGTTTGGGGTTAGGGTTTAGAGTTTAGGATTGTAGGGTTGTAGGGTTGTAGGGTTTAGGGCTTCAGGGGAGGGGTTTTAAAGGTTTAAGGGGTTGGGGTTAGGGTTTGGGTTTAGGGTTTTGGGTTTGGGGGGTTTTGGGGGTTAAGGTTTGGGGCTTGGGGCTTAGGTATTAGTTGTAAAATAGCTACTAGTTGTAAAATAGATACTAGTTATAAACCAGTTACAAGACTGGTACCTGTTTTGTAACTGGTAACAGATACAATACCGGTACCAGTTAAAATACTGGTGCCAGTTACAATACCGGTTCCAGTTACAATATTGATACCAGTTATAAGACTGGTACCAAATACAAGAGTGGTACCAGTTACAATACCGGTACCAGTTACAAGACTGATACCAGATACAATACCGGTACCAGTTACAAGACTGGTACCAGATACAAGACTGTTACGACTTACAAGACTGGTACCAGATACAAGACTGGTACCAGATACAATACCGGTACCAGTAACAAGACTGGTACCAGTTACAAGACTGGTACCAGATACAATACTGGTACCAGTTACAAGACTGGTACCAGTTACCCGGTACCAATTACAAAACCGGTACCAGTTACAAGACTGGTACCAGATACAATACTGGTACCAGTTACAAGACTGGTACCAGTTACCCGGTACCAGTTACAAAACCGGTACCAGTTACAAGACTGGTACCAGATATAATACCGGTACCAGTTACAAGACTAGTAACAGTTACAATACTGGTACCACTTACAAAACTGATACCAGTTAAAAAATTGCTACCATGTACAATACCGGTACTAGTTACAACTACACCTTAAACCCTAAACCATAACACTCTAAACCCCTAAACCCTAACACCCTAAACCCTAACACCCTAACACCTTAATACCCTAACACCCTAAATCCAAACACCCTAAACCCTAAACCCCAACACCCTAAACAAATCGAACGTTTTCTCTCTCTACAAATGTTCTTTCCACTCTCTAGAACGCACACTGTTACACCAAGAACACACACGCTGCAAGCATTGCCAGTCGGTTGGCCTTCAATTTCGGCGATTAGTTTTTGGCTTTGTTCGTGTTCGTGTGCATGATCGACCTTGGAATTTCTCCAGGTTCTTCTGTTTATTTTTTTATTTTTATTATTTACGTATTTATGTGTCTTTGTTTTTATTTTTTAATCATCGCTCACCTTCATAACTTCACAAGCAAGTTCTCTTGAATCGTCTCATCCATCACCTGTCCAAAATTTTCTTGGCCATTCCCAACCCTACATTTGGAGACTTCTTCTTTTGACATGGCCAAGGAATGTTTGCGTAGTCTCCCTCCTTGTCCATCTTATTCGGGTTATCTCTCTGACCCCATTGATTACATTCTTTCTTATAGAAACTATTCAATATATGATCGTCCTACCTGTGGTTCTAGTTCAGCCCCTTCTTCTCCAAAGCATGGTGCTGAACCTATCCCTAATCACTTCTGTTAATGAAATCTTCACTAAATAAATTTGTATGTGGCTTTTGGACAGGATTTCACTAACAGGTCATTGAATCAAACTTACTAGAATAGCTAATTGTAAATTTTGGAAAGATTTCGGCAGAGCATTGCTAAGGTAGTGAAAACTTGTCTCATTTCTGAAAAAATGGCCTATATTTATTACTAAACCCTAAACCCGAAACCCTAAACACCAAACCCCAAACCCTAAACCCTAAACATCGCATTGTTTCCTTAAGTTCGATATTTTTATTACTTGGTCAACTTGCCGAATATACAACATCCACGTACAATTGCGTGAAGCATACATGATATTGGTAAACAATACACTTGGGTAGTGTTCTTGTTCAAGAAGAATGTGACTATGGTCAAGATGCTAGAGCTGTTCAAGAGAATTCATAATGAGCAGGACCTCAATATAGTCAGAATCAGAAGTGACAAGAGGCATGGCAAGACCCCCTATGAGACGTACAAAGGTAAATCCCCTAACCTTTCCTTTGTCCATATCTTTGGATGTAGGTGTTTCGTCCATGACAATTGAAAGACCAAGTTAAAAACTGTTGGGAAATCCCTTATGTTTTGATGCCATTAAAACCAGATGATCTTGGGAGGTCAGCTGATCAGCTGAGGTCAGATCAGCTAAGGATGGTCAGCTTAGGTGAAGGTCAGCTGAGGTGCTAGATATCAGCTGACGTCAGGTCAGCTGATGTCAGATCAGCTGAGGTTAGATCAGCTGAGGTCCAGGTCAGCTGATGTCAGACCAGCTGAGGTACCGAAATCAGACGAGGACAAAATCAGCATAGGAGCACCCAGATCAGCTGAGACACGTTCAGGACAGCTATGACTCAACATACCAGCTGAGCCCTGAACATATCAGACGAGGACCACCAACAGCAGCTGAGGTCGTCTGAAGCTGTTGCATAGAAGATCTATTTACATAAAGTCAATCATGTCAAGGGGACAAGATCACAGCAACATGATTCCAGAATCATAGGCAATCAATCAAGTCAAATTAGATTGAAGATCA
>JAPKLY010004589.1:0-14288 GCA_026898435.1 Prunella vulgaris
ATGAAGGATAAAGGCCCTGTTTTCGCCACTGCATTTGTTCCTCTCAGCATGGTCGTCGTTGCCATCATGAGCTCTTTCATTTTCGCCGAGCAGATGACCCTCGGAATGTAATTACTTAATTACGAACACCCCTTTTTTAAAAAAAACTTTCAATTAATTAATAATTTAATTAATTTCATATATAATTAAGCATAAATAAATTTACTGCAGGGTAATTGGAGCTGTTGTCATAGTGAGTGGGCTCTACTTAGTGATATGGGGTAAAAGTAAAGACCCAAAATTGGTGCAACCACATAAGACTGCAGAGGATGATCATATATAATTATAGCACAAGGGGATAATTGTCTGATTCGCCCGTTTACTGTCCCCTTTAATATATATATATATATCTCCTGTACTATATATCTAAGGAGTTGTGCTCCCAATTATTAGTTGTGATGGAAAATTATGTGAATCACGCCTCAAATTATAAGCAGTGGAATGAATGGATAGCACAGTTTCTGACGAGTTTTCGCTCGCTGTCTTACTCAATTAATTTAACATATATAGATAAATGGATTGCAAAGACCTTATATTACTATACATTGGACAATTTTTCCTCTCTGTGTAACTTGATCATTGTAATTGTAATAACAATTCTTGTGAAAATAAATTTTATTAACACTTGAAATATTATACAACAATTTTCTTGAATTTTGGGGTTCTTCTCTCTGATTCTTCTTCAACCTTGACTCGGCTTTTGGTCTTGACCGGACTTGACTTTGACTTGAACGTTTGATCCAAGGACGAACTGTCTTGTTTTGGATCGAACGAGGTATTTTGAAGATTTTTGGTGAAGAACGTCTTGAATATGCGTAGAACGATCTTCAAATCTTCAAACTCCAAATTTGAGCTGGAAACGCTTGATTGGAGGGATTTAACCCCTTGCTCCTGGATCGAAGTGCGTTTGCGGACGAACTTGACGAAGAACACTTGAAGGCGGTGATGAACACTTAGAGTTTTCAAGTTAATCTTCAAGGTAGAAACGTCTTATCAGAGGGATTCGCTCCTTGATTCTGGATTAAATGATGTTTCTGGATGACTTTGACGAGAATAGTTGAAGATGATGAAGAACTTTTGAAGATCTCCAAGGCGTTCTTCAAGAAAAACACCGGATCGGAGGGATGGAGGCCCTTTGTCTTTGATCGAACGCTGTTTCTTGAAGGATTTGACGAAGAACGGCTCGAACTTCGAAGAATGTCTTCAGATTTGGTGAAGAACTCTTTGAATCTTCAAAGATCTTGATCGATCGATCTTCTTAGCTCGCAGATGGCTCGTCGAGAGGATTGCTGCTTGCTCGTTCGTCTTCGATGCTTTTCGTTATATGGACCACTTGAGAATGAACAAGAAAGACCCCTATTTATAGGGTGCAGAGGTGAAGACCTTCCTTTCTTGCACTGACACGTGGCGCACTCCGGTTGGCTGGTGCCGATTTGATTGACAAGATTTATGAATCAACCAAATTTGGCTTGATTGATTTCCGTCATCTTCATAAATAGGACAAATCAGCCATTTATTGCCTTTTACGAGTACCGGGAGACTCGTAATTTAATAACGACTTGTACCGTGTACAATAAATATCATTTTGCTATTTAATTAGAGAATTAATTTGATAAATCCTCAAAATTAAAATAGTAATATATGTTGATATTTATTTAATTTATACAAGTGTCATTATTTAATTGGATAGCAAAATTAATTTGTTTACAGTAATAAAATCTTATTTTTATTGTGGATCGTTGTTACACCCATAAACGCCATATAAACAACATGCAAAGACAAATGTGTCTGTAATTTTTATTGGAAAAAAAATTTGTTAAATTTTTTTTTAACAAAATCTAAAAATTGAACTTAAAATGCAATTTTAATAAAAATAATAATTTAAATTGCAATTATGCCATATAACTTAAATTTTTATAGGTAAATACCACACAAGCGCCACGTAAGCGTCCTACGGAATATACTTATTATACAATTTTTATAAATTATATGCCCAAAAAGTCCCTAAGATGTGTTACGTGTTACGGGAGCTAGGGAATATAATCCTTTCACCATATTCTTTTTACGATCTCATGGCAATTATTTTTTTTTTCTTAAAAAGTGTAAATAATAGACAAACTTTGTACTTGTATTTCAAGTGATTGTGCTGTTTTATCATATAATACTAGGAATCGTGATGATATTTTGGCATATATTCCGGTGGGAGATGCATCTTCAATCGAAATTTCAGGGGATAATTGGTCGATTTAATTATTCAGAAAATAGGGTAGGTAGAATAATATATATGCATATGTTCCTCTTCTGGATTTTCTGCATATGTTAGAAGACGAATCGATTTTACAGGATTGACCTTGATTGACTATATATAATAATAATAATAATAATAATAATAATAATAATAATAATAATAATAATAATAATAATAATAATAATAATAATAATAATAATAATTATTATTATTATTATTATTATTATTATAAGAACAACTTTATTCAGAAATATGAGGATAAATAAAGGGGAGGGATGATATAAAGTTGTCTTGTGTGCAATTTAATTTTATCATAGTTTTCTTTTATTAAATGTAAAAAAGGTGCGAAAGAATATTTGTCATATTAGGGCTAGTTTGGTAGACATGATAGGAAAACAACCCAAGAAAAACAGCTGGAAACTGTTTCTTATCTCACCCAGAAAATAAAGGTTTCAGATGTTTGATAGACTTGATAGGGAAAAATTTCTGATGTTCAGTAGATCAAACTGTAAACTGTTGAGTTAACAATGATTGTTTGAAATCAATTGGAATAAAGAAATTGAAGAACACCAAGATTTACGTGGTTCGATCAGAAATGATCTACGTCCACGAATGAGGCACCTCTCTCACTAATCAATGAAGGATAATACAGATTACAAGTATTTGTGTGGATATCTCTCTAAGTATGTGATTTTCTGTGTTGTGTGTTTTCTATACATATGTGCGTATATATATAGGAATGAGAACCAGAATTAATCCTTGAGTTTGTAACCACCCAAAAGTAACTGCTACAGTTGCAACCGAAGATGAATAATGATTAGAGCCCAACTGTTTTTCAGTTTTGATTCTGTTAAACTGATCGTCAGTTGCCTAATTTGGAAGTTTAAACCGCTTCGTAACTGATTCTTGGTTTAATTCCTGACTTAGAGCCAGTATGCTCCTTTCTTGTATGCTGATGTGATATGTCCTCAGCTGAGTCTGAGTACTCAGCTGATATCATCAATAGACCTTTATCAGTAGACCTTTATCAGCTGATATCATCAGTAGATCTTCATCCTGACTAACCAGTCCTGACCATCATCCTGACCTGACCAACCATCCTGACTATCGTCCTGACCAATCATCTTGACACCTCAGCTGACCTCCTCAACTGACTACCTCAGCTGACCTCCTCAGCCGACTACCTCAGCTGACTCCGCTGATATCAGCTTAAGGTAGTCAGCTGATAGTATAATGTTCAGTTAATCAGCAGTACTTGCTCATCTGATCTTTATTTCACTTTCTTTGCACCCATAACATAAACAAACACAATATTAATAGAAACATACTATTACCATTGCCAACAACTTGACCAACAACCCGACCAACAATAAGCTAAATTGAAAATCTTCAATCGAAGGATGAATCAGAATTCCAGCCAATTGTGTTCACAGCTCAGTTGCCAGAAATTGTGTTCATAGCTCCTCAACTGAAATTATCACGCCTGAAATTGCCGAAAATTGGGTCTAGCCCCCGTTTGCACCCATGTTTCACTGCGGCACGAAGACCCGTTCGCCTGGAAACAACAATCGATTGGAATCCGCCATCGGAAGACCACATCCCGTTGCAAACAAGGCACTCAAATCACGCGCTGCTCACTGGAATAATCTTCACTGCCGTTCTCAACATCTATTGCAATTCCACTATTCACGTCTGATCTGTCTTGCCGCTGCAATCCATCTCTTCGCTACGATTGCAAAACGTCTGTCGCCTCTATTCGTTGTCGAAACCGCCACACCCACTGTCGATTTCGCCGACAACAACCAACCACCTCTGCACCACTCCTCAAAATTATGCGACGATTGAAATTCAACAGGAGGCGCAGACTTTGGGGAGAGCAATGGTGATTCCATGGCTTCCGGCAACAGTCGGATTTCATGGCTTCCGGCAACACTGGTGCGACGGTCGACTTCAAAATGGGCCCTTACGAAAATATGGTGGAATCATGAAAATGTATCGTGGGTGGGGGGGGGAGGATCGATTTGTTTTCTGAGGTTGATGAACAAATTGGACGAAATTGTAGGAAATAGGGCGTGACCGTGAAAAGGTTTGGGCAGGCCAGAAACCGTTTCAGGCATTTGGTAGGCCAGAAACCATTTTTTTCATGGGGTTTTCATGCCTACCAAACGCGCCCATAATATTATATAGAGTAAGTCTTATGTACACATGGAGCATGATGCACTTATTCAACTGTTAATGTTGTTTGTACTAAAAAATTAGGTTTAATTATACTAAAAATGGGGTAGATTATATTACAGTGTAAGCTTTTTGGTATAATCAATCATTACTTTTCAGTGTTATCAGATTTAACTTTTTAATATAAATACTACCAACTGTTAAGTGAGTGCAGCAGTTTCACTTTTGCTTTCATATATCATTCAATTGAAACACAAAAATAACTTGACTTATAAATAATAAAAATATTGTTTCAGCAATTCGAACACATATAATTAGCAAGATTCTTTCCCAATTAATATATCCAACCCTTCGTTTCAATTAATACATGACACCCTCATGTGAAGCAAATGGGACTAATTAATTGGATTAAATCCCTTGCTAAAGATAATTCTTTTACGGGATATATGAATATTTTTTTAGTGAGAAAAGCGTCAAGGGGTTTACAAATTGCTATACATATTCATTTTAATTAAAAGTTATCATGTAAGTTTAAACATTCAAGAACCTGAATTTCATAATAAAAAATTGTCCTTTCACCAAGCTTCTACAAAGTTTGTAATTGTCCATTTTGTACAACATTAATGCCAAAAACATCAACAATAATAAATGTCAAAAACAATTTTAAGTATATATATCTTCATTTATTAATTCCTTTAAGAGATCAATTTAATTATAATGAATACAGTTAAATGTATATTATAGAAAATGTCCACAAAATGTCAATATAGATTTAAAAAATGTATATACAAAATATATATAATTTTATTTATTCACACAAAAATTACTCATTGCCGTGTGTTAGCACGGTTGTCATATTAGGGATGACAATGAGACGGGTTCAAATTCGGACCCGCCACAAACCCATCCTGTACGGGCCGGATAAAAACCTAATTTAATGGTCTATCATGGGCAAATTTGGACCTGTTTAACTAAAAATCCGCCGAGTTTGGTACCCATAGAGTTTGGGATGGGTCCTAATATTAGGCGGACCCGTCTCAGGCCCGTCCCATATTTATATAGTATAGCATATGTATAATTAAATAATATAGTTAAATTAATACACTATATTACATATGTATAATTAAATATATAGAAATTAGCTATGATACACGAATTCTTCTAAAAATATCATACTGCAGTATCAGATTCTTGACGTGGGGAATCCGTCTACCACTTGACGAATCGAACTAACAGATTCATATTTATTAAACATTGAATATATTATTTTAATTGAATTTTATTATGTTTATATAATCTGAATTGATAATGTGATACTTGTTTTAGATTAAATTTACTAATATGACTTATGTATTAAATTAATGTAACTTGAATTGATATTTTCTTACATAAATATATTATATCATTTGAATATTACTCAAATTTTAGGTGATAAAAAAATATAATTAAATTGCATATATTTGATTTATAAATTTTAATTTTTTTAGGTATTATATATATAAATAAAAAGACTTATTCTTAACGAATCATACCCTATTTTTTTTTAAAATTCATATGCCCGAACCTGTATCATATCGCCCCCGCACTCGCTTGTTCGCACTCGTGCAACATAAAAAATTAGACTATTAATTAGCATATCCATTAGAATATTAGATTAGATATGCTAATGAAATAGAAACAGTATAAACTAGGGCTCATTAATTTTTTTTAATTTTATTTTTCTATGAATAATATATGTATGATATTAAATATTTCAATTCAATATGTTAAAATTTGTAATTGATTATTTTATGTATATATTGCTGGTTAAATTAATTAAATATATATTTTAAAATTTAAAATATTTTATACTCCCTCCGTCCCTAAACAATTTGCACACTTTCTATTTTGGGTTGTTTCAAATCAATTTGTACACTACATAAAAGGGAAACATCGATTTGTGTGCACACTGACAAAACTTTCCACACATTTATCCATATACCACAACTTTATTTAAAAAATATATTTTTCTTAAACTAAGTGTCATCCCAAGGGTGTAAATATCCCTGGGACGGAGGGAGTATAATCCCTCCGTCCCATAATTGTTTTCACACTTTCCTTTTCCGTCCGTCCCACAATTGTTTTCACATCCTATAAATGGAAACTAATACTTTAACTTTAACCTCATAATCCAACTAATCTCATTATTTTAATAATATAACTTTATACAACACTCTACTTTTCTTAAAAAGTGTGCTATCCCAAAAGTGAAAACACCTCTGAGATGGAGGGAGTATTTGATATATATAATAAAATAAAGAATAAAATAGAAAATAGATGAATGGACAGATCAGGAGGGTCTAACTCCTAATTGAAGAGGTATGAAATAGATCCTCAATCTTTTTTTTTTTTAAATTTTATTTTTATTGCTCAAAATAGGCGAAACAACTAGAAGATTTTCTCTAGTCTTATCTAATGGTTGGCTCACACTTCAACGCCAAAATGATTTGATCTCTAAAGCAAAGCATGAGTAAAAAATGAAAAAAAAGAAAAGAAAAGAAGCATGAGTAAAAAATGAATAAAATATTGTCCTTGCTATTCGTAATGCTTTAAGACCAACAATTTCTTTATCGGTTTATTTATCAAATAATGCAGACCGCTTGTAAACTGGGGCCACTTGGTCGAGGTTGGGAATATGAATGAATGAAAAATTAATGAGGATTCATTTCTATCAGTAGTGTTTGATATTATTTATTATATATGAATGAGATAATAAAAACAAGATAATCACTAACTATATAGTGATTATCCCTTAACAATATCCATTATCATTGATATCTTAAATTTATACCAAACACCCTTTGATAAATTGTGCAATTCTAATATATATTTGATATATTCTTATTTTTTTAAATAGTCAATATAATTAATTTTATATAAAATTTATGGTCATTTATAATTTAACAATCATAACCATCCAATGAAATCAATTATAAATATTCAGTAATATATTCAAAAAAATGCACTCAATTTATACCATGCATCTAATGCATACAAATCAAATTTTTTTAAAATATAAGACAACAATTTATATTAATCCAAGTTCACTTGAACTCGATTTCATCAATTATTATTATTATGTGTACACATTATCAATATTATATATATATATATATATATATTTAATATTACTGTTATGTATATATACTATCATTATTAAAAAATTAATTATATATTTATAATAGTAATAATATATGTTATTAATAAAAGTGATACGTGTAATAGTAATACAAATTCATATTAGGGGTGTAAATGAGTCAAGCCGACTCGCAATCTACTCGTGCTCGACTCGTAAAAAGATCAAAATCGACTCGAACCAAATCGAGCTCGAGCTACTCGAGTAGCTCTCGAGTTCGAGCTTATAAATACTCGGCTCGAGAGGCTCGCGAGCCTAATCGAGCTTATACAATATTTAATATTTTTTCATTAATTTTTTATATATAAATGAAGTTGTCGAGCTCGAGTTGAGCCAAACTTGAATTTTAGACAAAAAAACAAAAAAGAGCTAAAATATATTTAATATTTCATTTTATTAAAATAATAAAATTATCGAGTCTAGCCGAGCTCGAGTTTGTCGAGTTCTTAGTCGAGTCGAGCTCGAGCTAAAAAAATCAAGCTCGATCGAATTCGAGCCGAATTTTGAGCTTCGAGCTCAACACTACTCGGCTCGACGGGACTCATTTACACCCCTAATTCGTATAAGTCAATTTCACGGAGATACTAAATCCATATATAATATTGGAAAGTGTATAAAGATAATTAATTGCAATAATGCCAAAAATACAGCAGTCGACTTTTCACTAGAAAGATGCACAACATACTTTAATTTACTTCCCCACAAACTAAAAAAGGGATGTCTTATCGCCGTTGCTAATAATTAAAAATAAAAAATGCAAGCAACAGGTTATTCAGCCCCTCGCTTTCTTTTCTTCTTGCTGCAGCTTTCTTACCCTTCAATTCAATATTTTGTTTGTATTTTCCTCAAGGAAAGAAGGAACAATAATTATCAAATTATAAAAAGCTGACAGAGAGTTATTTCAATTTTGTGGCACAACGTATGCATGCACATAGAGTGCCAAAAGCATATTATAATGTGGCAAATTTGTACACTAAATCGTGAATCTAATGGAGTTTAAGTAATTTATTAGTGTTCATGTTTACAAGTTACAATCATAAATAGAGTGGGTCTATTTTGCACTATAGTGTATAGTATGCATCTTTAATTAGATTTTAATTTTGACTATTTCTAAGTCAGTTTTTCTTCCTCTTAATTCGTCGCTCCACCTCATGCAATTCTGGTGCCCCATCCCACCCCAGTGGCCAATTCTACATAAACGGCAGCGCTCAGGCGGATACACCCGATCCACCTTTTCCCATGGATGCTCTACAACTTCTATGGATTTTTGGAAAAATTGTCTATTTAAGTTTACGTAAATATGGGTGAAATTTAATTTACGTAAATATGAGAGAGACCAGACAATCTCAAGTTTTGGTTTTAATCCTAACTACAATCTTAATCCCCCACTGCCATGGATAGCCTCATTTATATATATATATATATAAATTAATAAATGAGTATATACCCCATACCTATTTATAATACTAAAAAAACAACTTATAATACCCACAATAACAATTTATAAATCAATAATTAATAAATAAATAAATATTATCCAAAAAATAATTTATAACACCTGAGGAACAATTGAGTAATAAATGAATAATTAATAGATGAGTATACACAAAGACATATTTATAATACTCGAGAACAACTTATAATACCCAAAGAATAAATTATAGTACCCAAAGAATAATTTATAATACCCAATGAACAATTTATAAATGGGTAACTGATAAATGAATAAATCCAAAGAATAATTTATAATACCTAAAGAACAATTTAATACTAAAAGAACAATATATAATATCCAAAGAATAATTTATAATATCAAAGAACAATTTATAAATGAATAATTAATGAATAAATAAATAATTATTAAACGAGTAATACTCAAAGAACAATATATAATACCCAAATAATAATTTATAATATCTAAAGAATATTTTATAAATAATTAATTAATAAATAAATAATTAATAAACGAGTAATACTCAAATAACAATTTATAATACCCAAAGAATAATTTATAATATACAATAAATAATCTATAAAATGAATAATTGATAAATGAATAAACCCAAAGAATAATTTATAATGTCTACAAAACAATTTATAATACTCAATAAACAATATATAATACCTAAAGAATAATTTATAATATCCAAATAGTATTTTATAAATGAATCATTAATAAATAAATAATTAATAAATGAGTAATATTCAAAGAACAATTTATAATGCACAAAGAACAATATATAATATCCAAATAATAATTTATAATATCAAAAAACAATTTATAAATAAATAAATAAATAGTAAACGAGTAATACTCTGAGAAAGATATTGATTTTTCCCAAAAATACATATAATACTGTTTTTAATTATTAAAGCATATTATATAATATCAATATTGACTCTTACTATTATACTGTGTAGCAATGGTGCAAATGTGTGTATGTGTTTAAAATTTACATTATTCTCGAAATTAATGAACAACATGTTTTTATTTTCTTAGTTAATAAGTTTTGAATATGGTTCTTAAGTTTGTACTATATTATATTCGAATTTTCTTGTAAGAAGTAATTGATCGAGGAACAGTGGTTCAGAATCAATGAACGTTCTCATGTCTCGCAGCTTATCAAAAGAACAATACCTCATATCATATGTATAGACCAGCATCCATTTTACCAAAATAGAAGAACATGGACTTTTATTATCGAAACTTTATTTATTCTTTACTCCATTTTCTCGAATTTAGTGAGCCTTATAAGTTGCAGAATTAGTTTCATATTATTGAAAATAAAATTGTAATTTTTTTTTTCATGTCTTATACGAAATATGAAGTGATTTCCGGTGATAATAAAAAGTCAAAGTTTTGTATGTAAATAGTTCATGATAAACTTATTATAAATCAATTTTAAAATATCTAACATTTAACCGGGTATCAAAAAGTTGATATGAATTAAATTTATATTAATCTCAAGTGAAATCCATCTCGTCAGGGCACGACCTTTTCCATCAAAATCTCATATGAGCACATAGTGCTATTCGTACAGAAAAGAAACTGTTTTACTCTGGGAGGCATTATTAAATATCATATGAGCACCAATCAAAGACCGTATTTATCTTGCAAAAAACTTTTTTCAATTCAGAAAAAAACTCCATGATAAAGTACAAGCAACAAGAATTCCATGAACATAATTTAAAAATTGAGATTCCTCGAAATTATTAAAGCAAAAGGAGCAACTTTTTATCATTAATGTAAAGATCAACAAATTGTTAAAAAAAAGAAAGAAAAAGAAATAGTTAAATTTAAAATAGGACATGTCATACTCCCACACTGTTTTGTCGTATCTCATAAAAAACTTGTATATATGTGGTAGCAATTAATATATGCAAAACCCACACTTCAATTACGAATATTTTTGATAAAATGGATTTGAAGGTTTTGAACAAAGTGAAGCCATACTTTTTGATCATCTTATTGCAGTTTGCTGTTGCAGTTTTTGCAATTGTGGCAAAGGCTGCTTTAAACAAAGGAAGCAGCCATTACGTCTTTGCTGTTTATAGAAATGCTTTTGCAGCCGCCGCCTTTATCCCTTTCGCCCTTGTCTTAGAGAGGTCTCGTTATAATCCTCCCTCCCTCGATTCCTCTATTCTACTTTTCGTATTTTAATTATTTCTAGCAAATTAATGTCACCTAACAATATATATATATGGATGGAACACAAAAAAATGCATGACACAGATAAATATCATTCCCTCTCTTTGTGTTTATATATATTTGTTGTTTGAAGTGCAGGAAAAGCAGGCCAAAAATGACGCTGAACGTATTCATGAAGATACTACTGCTTAGTCTACTCGAGTAAATATATAATCCCTACAATTGTTCAATTTATACGCACGACATATCTACATATGTGTAGCATCGAATATTGTAAATTAAGGGCCAGCTTTATTGGGGGTATATAAATAGCGTGGAAAATGAGAGTGAATGAGAATTTATATATAACATGTTTGGTATTGTTTGTTAATGCGAATGAAATTACAAAAATAGAATAAATAAAAGAATAATCACTATGCTTACAGTGATTAACCACTTACTAATAATTATTACTATTATCATATTAAATTCATCCAAGCGTTCCTAAAATTAATCATATCCGGATATTGTGATAAAAATCCAAAGGTTGAGAGATGTTGTACATCATCATATCCATTGCCATGTAAGTATTCACACATAGCATATTAATTGCATATATATATATATATATAATTAATTTCCAACCTGTACTATATCAGTTATTTCAGTTTGCAACATGTACTAATTTTTTGTTCCTTTTTTTACATGTATTAATTTCCAACCTGTACTAAGAAAAATTTACAAAATGCTACCTAAATTTAATTTTTGTTCTTTTTTTTTGCAGTGCTATATTTGTTAAGATTATACATATTAATAGTGATGCAGAAATTGGCCTAGGCGGCCACTTGACAACCCGATTTCTGTAAAATCAGCAATTTTAGGTGTTTTTGGACCTAGACGTCCTCTAGACGGTCCTAGGTGCCACCTATAGGCGGTTCTAGACAATCCTAAATTTATATTTTTATTTATTTATTTTGAAATTTAAAAAATTATGGGCGGCACCTAGATGGACAGAGGACGCCCGATTATTGATTTTTTCGAGTTCTACGATCCTTTTATATATATATATACACACACACACGTTTGGATAAATTAAAGAAAGTAACAATTACATTTGGTGCAGTCCGGTGATTGGTCAGAACATGTTCTACGCTGGGCTGAATTATTCAACAACCACATTTACTGCAGCTATGTGCAATTTGCTCCCTGCCCTTACTTTTTTACTCGCTTGGTTACTCAGGTACTAATTAATTAATTAATTTATTAACCGCCACCCTCTTTTAATTACTCCTAAACTATTTAAAAATACATATAAACAGCTAGTGTGAAATCACTTTAATTTCCACTTCCTAATTAATGCCTCATTAATTTTCTATTAATATTTTTTTTTTTACCTAAAATTAGCTAAAATTCCATGGAATTAATATTTGATATATATGTAGGATTGAGAAGGTGAAATTGAAAGAAATTCGGAGCCATGCAAAGATTGTAGGTACTTTGGTAACAGTAGGTGGAGCGATGATCTTGACCTTTATCAAAGGACCTGCATTAGGATTGCCATGGACACACAAATCCATTATTCATATTGCAGCAGCAGCTCCTTCTTCCAACAGTCATGATCATCACGATCTCATCAAGGCTTCATTCTTGCTCATCGGCAGCAATTCGATTTATTCCGCCTTTTATATACTTCAGGTATCATCTACGACAAGTGGAATTTCAAAGTATATTCAACGACCATCATATCTTTTGATTTAATAATGAATTTCTTCATGATTTTGATTTATGGTAAATAACATATATATATATATCGATATATATAGTATATTTATTTATAGTAATATCAATTGTTTAAAAAAAAATATTAGCTTTTTTTTAGTATTAAATAAATTCATATTTTATTAAAAAATGACAATTGACAACTCTGAAGATATATGGTAGTTATATGTATGTACGTACATGCAGACAATTACACTGAAATCGTATCCCACCGCACTTTCTCTGACGGCCATAGTTTGTACGCTGGGAGCATTGATAGGAACCGTACTCACATTCACTGTAGAGAGATCTAATACTGCAGTATGGGCCCTTGGATGGAATGCTAATCTCTTCGGATATGTTTATGCGGTAACACTATTCTTTTAGCTTCCCTTTCACAAAATAAATAATTAAATAAAGAGTAAGTATATATATCAAGTGACTCATGTTTAGTAAACATGAACTTTTTTAATTTTACAAAATCGTTAATAATGATGATGCATAATAATAATATTTCTCATGCACAACAGTAATTTTTTTTATGGAAAAGAAAATGTGGATTTGAGTTGATAGATTTTCTTTTTGCTCTGCCAAATACAAAATAAAAAAATAGAGAAAGAGTAGAATATAATTATGTATACAGAGTCTTAAGTTTCATCACTGATGCAGAAATCGAACTCGATCGCTTGCTGATCCGATTTTTACAAATTGATAATTCTAGGCGTTTTTAGGCTTAGGCTACTTTAGGCGCCTCCTAGGCGAACCAAAATTTGTATTGTATCTTTTTTTTTAATAAAAAAAGGCGGTGCCTAGGCAGCCTATAGGGGCCAAAAAATATTTGATTATCGACTTCTACAATCTTGAATTTTATGTAAAAATGATTTATGATAAGTTTATCATTAAATAATTTTTAAGTATTATACATTTGATTAATTAGGAGTATAAAAAATTTGAGTCAATAATTAAAATCTATAACAATTGTAATATTATAATGTCATATATATATTTACCTAAATTTTTTATACTTTGTCGAGATTTTTTATATTTTTAATCAAATAATTTTAAAACCGAAAAATTTATCATGTATGTGTGGGTGGGGACCGGGACATTTATTTTTCTGGGTCAGTCACAGATTGATACAAAAATAATATACTATTTATAAATGGTACAATATGTAAAAAAATAACTCAGTTATTCAACTTATGTTTACACTATTATGCAAAAATTTTGTATCTATTTGAAAATAGTGCACTACTTTTGTATCA
>JAPKLY010004590.1:0-14282 GCA_026898435.1 Prunella vulgaris
GAATAAAGAGAATAATTATGAAAAGTATATCATATGTACTTTCCATATATACTTTCTTTACTCAAAATGGACCTCACAATATTCCATAATACCTTTCGTCATATTGCATGTTGGTCCCGAAACGAGTTAAATCAGTGTATGGGGGGGGAATACACTGATGTCAGATTTTTCTGAAAGACTAAAAAAAATGCTCTAACGCACTCAGTCAGGATTACCTGAAGTACTCAGTATGCTGAAGGTCCGCAGGGGCAGCAGGGACGGTTCAGTAACGAGTCAGATAAACTGAGTGTGAGTAATGTGCTCGGAAGCTCAGTAGAGATAACAAACCTACTGACTGCTCAGAAGCGAGTCAGTTGGACCACTATCTCAGTGAGCCAGAGTACGTACGGAAAGTGAGCCCTTAGATTCTACTCGTTTTAGTTTCTGAAAACGTTTTCTCTGAGTTGCTTAGTAAATTGGTGGTTAAGGCTGAGTGCACAGTATTCAGATTCAGGATGATTGATTCAGTCCTGAGGTTAAAACTAATGCAGTATGTTCAGTTTAATATGATGACAGTTATGATCTTGAACAGAACATTAAATCAGCACACAGGGGACTTTTTAACGTGGTTCGGAGATAACCAACTCCTACGTCCACGACCTGATTTAACAGGAAGCTATCCTCAAAACCCTGAGGATATGTACTTGGGTTTTACGTGCCAAGGGACACGAGTAGCCAACTTCCTCTCTTAGGAACTGACCCCTGGGCGTTTTACAAGTCCCAGTCCTTCTAACCAACCGATCTCACACCTTGAGTGGTTTCGTATTCTGGTTTCCAACTAAGATAGCTCTAGCAATACAAAACAATGCTAAATAATAGAGTTATCGATCTAAGCAAATACAGAGTGAATCCTACTACAACACTAGGGAAATTTAATTGCAGAGTGTTGTTTATGATTTGCTTTTAGTTCTTGGATTCTTGAGAGTTTTCTCTTGGAAATTTCCCGTTAACCTTGAATGGGAGCAATGTTCTCCGTATTTATAGGCAAGATTCAAAATAGATCCGTTGGAGGAGATCAAATCAAATCTTTCCTATTTTAGGTAGATTGCAGGCTAGAAATACTGTTTGACCTACCCGCCATGCTTATTCTGGCAAGTTGTCACATCACCTGCAACTTTTTGAGACGCATTAAATGCCGCATTAAATGCTGCGCAGACTCCGTGCATACGTGTCAAAAGATCATTGGCTCTCCGTTATAACGGCTAGTTGACCTTCAGACATTTATCCTTCCTCGTACATTCAATGCTCTGAGTCTCTTGTTAGTAACTCAGTCTGAACGTGTCTTTAATGGAGTCTTACTGACATTCTTTTTGTCTCTTGTCCCATAGCATAAATAACCTTTTGCTTTGGACTTACATGATTCAGGTGATCTGAACCACGGCCTGAGTCAGGTCCTATGTGCATTCAGCACAACCTGATAGGTTATTCAGCCCAGTATGTGTAACCTTTTTGCTTCAGACTTACAAGGTTCAGATAAACTGAACCTAGGCCTAAGTCAGGTCCTAGGTGCATTCAGCACAGCCTGATAGGTAACACTTTACTCTTCACTGACTGAGTTCTGTCCTGAACATGCTTAGTGTATTCAGTAGAAACATCAGCCAATGGTACTTCAGGATTGACTTCAGGATGAATCAGCAGGCTTCGATCTTCAGCTTCAGAACAGACAATCTTCAGCGAGACTGACTGACTCCTTCAGGATGGTTTACACTTCAGACTTCAGTAAATTGGGTCGACTCGAATATTCTTCAGTCTTCAGCATGGTCCTCCTGTACTGAATCTCTAACCTAACTGTCCTGAACTATTTTATCCTGAACAACTATACTTAGGCAAATTCATCAGGGGTTTTGGGATCTAATCAAAATACTCAGATTGTCCCAACAATTTCCCCCTTTTTGATGATGCCAAAACCCTTAAGCAAATTCCTATTCATCTATACAATCAACTGACTTAGTCAGTGAGAACAACTCAGTACCACCTGACAAACTAGGTACTTAGTCTATAAGATGAAAACAAGGAATGGGTTAGTACAGTTCTTGATAAGGATTCAGAAAAGTAAATTCAGGAGTCAACAAGAAGTTGTACTCAGGAAAAGTAAATAACTTCATTGATTGATAAGAAAATACAAGTATCCTGAAGCTATTACAAAATTCCTGAACAACTAGCTCCTGATCTAGTCTTCATCCTTATTCCAAGCAGTCAGTGGAATCTCGTACATTTCCAGTACTCGGTTCATGACCTGCTTCATCCTGTTCCGATCAGCAACGGCCCCGGCAGCTCGTCCTACTCTGACTACTTCTTCAGAAATTGCTTTCCGGTCCAGCTGCTTAGAATTCCTAAAGAGTGGAGGAGGGTACTTGATGAATTCCGGAGGAGCGATCTCTACACCTTCAGTGTCAGCATGTCTGATGATTTCAGCCCAGAGATCAGGATGCTCCTGTGCCATCCAGTGATGGAGTATGGCGTCTTTTCCTTCAGTCAGATCGTCCCATAACCCCACCACATAGAATAGGTATGCCCACCTATTCCGGATCGGAATCCATACCTCCAACATCTCAATCAGAATGAAGTCTTCAACAAACTTCAATGGAGGATGACTTTGATCTGGTCTGACCACAATCTTCCTCTGAGTCTTCATCCGAGATCCAGATGATACAGATTTCTTCTTCTGGACCTGAGAAGTCAGATACTCATTGGACTCTTTTAGGCGCTGGATCTGACTGAGCAGCGAAATTTCTTTCATTTTCGCTATCTTTTCAGCTTCAGTCATTACCAATTTCTTCTGAGTGGTCAGCCCAGATGGCATTATTTGTTCCTCCATCTGCTTATATAACGGCTCAAGAGCCGGATCTTCAGAGGGTCTCAACTTCTTCGGATCTGAGCCTTCAGCAGTTTCGATGGCGGCTACGAATCTAGTCCTCTTTCTTTCCGCAGCCTTCAGTTCAAAGGGAAAGTTTTTCTTCTTAGCTTTACCAGTAGTGGCAATTTGCTTCTTCCCTTCTTCCCCCTTTTTGGCATCATCGTCATTAATACGTTTCACAACTTCATCCACTGACTCCGCCAAAAGATTGAACTGACTGTCCATCTCAGTCTGCTTCACCTGTAATTGCCCAATCTGCCCTGCCATTCCTCTCAGGCCGATACTGAGCTGATCAATGGCTGAATTGTGTGCAGCCTTCAGTCGACCCTCGAAGTTTTCCATCCTTGTGTCTAGGGCAGATGCAATTTTCTCCTTCTCCTGTGCAGACAACTCCCTCAGCAGGTCCTCCTTCAGTTCAGCTTTTAGCTTGACCAACTTCTCATCAACCAGTTGATCAACCTTTTCAGACAGTTGTTGATCCAGAAAATTGGCAAGCTTAGTCTCCTGCTGAGTCTGCACATCTGAAACCATCTGATTGCAGTTCTGAATAGCATCCTTGGCTTGCTCTGAAATGACAGTGAGTTCTACATTGAGTCCAGTCCGAGCTTCCCCAAGGAGATCAATCGCTGCATGCATATCAGTGGCCATATCATTCAGGTCACGGTCCAGTCTTTTTAGTTTCTTGTTCAGCAATTCAGAATTTGAACTAATCCTACTAGATTTTCGCTCAACGAGGATGACCCTCCTGTGCAGATTGCCAAGAGCTCGTGAGGAATTCTGAAGATAAATTGCTTCGGGTGTAATCCAATTTCCTCTGACTCAGACCATGCCTGGTGGACCCTCTCCTGAAGCCTCCGCAGTCCCGGGTCCCAGGATTGCTTCATCGGCCGGTGAACTGACTCCCTCAGTGCCACCTTGCTGATCGTCATCAGCAATCACCACCACCTCCATTTCAGCTTCCTTCTCCTCTCCCCTCTCTTCAGCTTTCTGAGTCTCAGGCTCAGGATACATTCTGCGGACTGTTCTGATAAAATCCACCATCTTGATCAGATGATGTAGAGAGTTTACATCAAAATGATCAAAGAGGGCGACTTCTAAATCTGCAATGCAGTCCCATCCTCTTGATTCTCCTAGCTGGCTGAGCTCAGACCAAGTAGCATTTCTGATCATGGCAAAAGTGCGGAGTTGCACAACTGCCTCCTTCTGAGCCTCAGTGAGATCAGGGAATCTTCTCTCCACCATCTCAGCTGCCTCTCTCCTTGCAACTATCTCAAAATCTGAAAGAATATTCACATCGGGCGCAGGGAAAGGCCATGGTGTTTCAGCCTGAACTGATTCAGCAGCCTCTTGCTCAACTCCTCCTTCCTGAGCAGGCTCTTCCTGACCCAAACTCTAATAAGTTTCAGCAATGTTAAGAATCAGTTGGTTAGGATCAGGGGATGCAACCTCTGGAACAGATGTAATCGGGGCAATTTCAAGAACAGCCTGCGCCTGAGCTGGTTCCTTCTCCGGAGTTGCATGCTGAACAGCTTCAGCAGCTTGCTCTTCCATAAGCTTCTTCTCTCGCTCTTCCATGAGTTTCTTCTCTCGTTCTGCTGACCCTGAGTAGAGAAATTTCAGCTTTTGTTGCTTGGGTCTGGAGGGCTTAGGTTTATCCTCCGCTGGCTTTACTGTATCAGACTCGGAAGACTTGCCTGCCTGAGCCTTGACTCTTTCAGTCATGCTCGCCTGGGCCTTCTTCTTTTGAGTCCGAGGCCTTCTCCTTGTGCCAACATCATCTGAATAAGCTCTGAAGAGATGGATTTTCGCTGGAATCTCGAGTGATTGGGCCTGATCCACATCACCGAGATCCAGGGTCTCCAAGAGCATAGAGATCTTGGTGCCGAAGTGCATCTTGGCCTCAAAAGTCGCCTGCCCCTCTGGCGAGTACTTGATTTTGCTGGTCTCAGCCACCAGCATTTGGAGGAAGTAACCCTTCCAGTCAAAATTGTGCAGAGAGGCGTCGGAGATAGCCATCATCGTGTATAGCCTCGGTCTAGAGATCTGCTCCAATCCTCCAGCAATCCCCATCAATCCCTGACTTGTCAGGTCGAAGAAGTGACGGTTTTCAGTCCTCAAGACTGATTTATTCAGGCCAGATTTCAGGACAACATCCCCATCGCACAGGGACTGGAGAAAATCCTTCTCATTCCCAAACCCATAATCCACTGGGCTTCGTCCTGTATTGGGAAGATTAAAAACCTCCTTAATCTTCTCCCGGATGTTGAGAGTGACCCACCTCCTGATCATCTCCTCCTCACCATCCTTTCCCTTTTCACAGGTGGTCAAGGGAATACAAGTTTCCCACTCCTGGGAGTCCTTGTTTTGCGCCATCTTCAGGTAGAAGGCAGCAACAAGTCGTGGGTGGAGCCTCTGTGGCTTTGCAGTAATGAACTGCAGAAGACCTGCATTATCAAAAAGTTCTCGTACAGGCAAAATGTCGGGGTTATTGGAAGAAAAATCCCCATAGGGCTCATAATGTATTTCGTTCCTTAAATGGAAAAGATTTCCAAAGAAGGTATCGGCAGAAGGTGAAGCCATGGAAAATTTTGGAAGAATTGAAGAGAATCGGGTTTTTAGAGAAAATAAGTTAAGAAAATATTAGGTGCATAAAAGTTTTAACAACAGAATCTTCTCTTATTTATAGAAAAATTCGGTTTTAATCGGACGGCTTAGAAAATAGTGACCTATGAGATTCAATTGTCAAGATTTGAGCAGTAAAAAGCATTTGACTCTTCGGTTTTTCAAAAGTGATTGGTCAAAAATTTATCGAAAACTGTTCCCGCCCACAGTGCATTAAATGCACATTAGAGCATGTCCGTATTTAATTCAAATAAATTGAATTAAATAATAACCGAATATTAAAACGAATGGCTGGGATCATTTGGCAAATTAAATTGATTTGACAATACAGCAAACAGTAAAAGGATAATGCACGCAATATCAGATGACTAGACAAAAATCAGGAAACATACCAGTCAGTCAGATATGTATTCTGACTTATACCACTTATTGCCCTATCAGGGTGACAAGCCCTGAGTTCAGTGTCCTGAAACTTAGTCAGTCTATAATGATCATCCTTTTAATACTGAATGTTCCCCCTACAACCATTCACATTCTCTCTGAGATTCCTTGAATCCATATGAGTTATTCCCCCTGACCTTGTGCAATCTTATTAGAGATTCAGACTGAATCACCTAAGCCTGGGTCAAGGAGTCCTAAGTCTACTGATAACTCAACAAACCTGGTTTCAGGCAAAGCCTTAGTCAGGATGTCAGCTCTCTGTTTTTCAGTAGGGACTCTCTCCATCCTGATATCCTTCTTCTCAACATGATCTCTGATAAAGTGATGCCTGATGTCTACATGCTTACACCTTGTGTGTAAGACTGGGTTTTGGGATATGGCAATGGCACTATTATTGTCACAATAAATTGGGACTTCAGTGGCCTCAACTTGATAGTCTCTCAGTTGTTGTTTCAGCCAAAGAATCTGAGAACAACAACTGCCTGCCGCCATATACTCAGCCTCAGTAGTAGACGTTGCAACACTGGTTTGCTTCTTAGAAAACCAAGAGATCAGTTTACTCCCTAGAAACTGACATGTGCCTGTAGTTGATTTCCTATCAAGTCTACAGCCTCCATAATCAGCATCTGAATAGCCAGTCAGTTCTAGGTTGTCATCAGAGGGATACCAAAGTCCTAAGTTGACTGTACCTCTCAGGTATTTCAGTATCTTTTTAGCACTCTCTAGATGACTCTTCTTTGGATCAGACTGATACCTTGCACAAACTCCAACTGCATAAGTGATGTCAGGACGACTAGCAGTCAGATATAATAAAGATCCTATCAGTGCCCTATATTCAGTCTGATTTACTGAGACTCCTTCTTTGTCAGGATCCAGCTTCTCATTTGTGTTCATGGGAATGCGTGAGACTCTGCTGGACTGAACTCCAAATTTCTGAATCAAGTCCCTCGCATACTTGGACTGATTAATGAAAATTCCGGAGTCAGTTTGCCTGACTTTGAGACCCAGAAAGAAATTCATTTCTCCCATCATTGACATCTCAAATTTCCCAGTCATCAGCTTGGAGAATTTCTCACAAAGCTTCAGATTAGGAGATCCAAATATTATGTCATCCACATAAATCTGAACCAAGAGAATGTCTTCCCCTTCGGTGATCCGGAAGAGGGTCCTATCCACTGTTCCTTTCACGAACCCGTGGTCTATCATGAACTGGGATAGTGTATCGTACAAAGCTCTCGGAGCTTGCTTCAGGCCATAAAGGGCTTTCTTCAGGTGGTATACTTTATTACCAACTTCAAATCCAGGAGGTTGCACAACATACACCTCTTCATTCAGTACACCATTCAGAAAAGCACTCTTTACGTCCATCTGATACACTTTGAATTTCCTGAATGTTGCATAAGCCAGAAACAACCTGATTGCTTCTAATCTTGCGACTGGAGCAAAGGTCTCATCATAGTCGATACCCTCGGCCTAAGAGTAACCCTTTGCTACTAGCCTGACCTTATTTCTGACAACAACATTCTTCTCATCCCTTTTGTTCTTAAAAACCCACTTGGTGCCAATAACGTGTTGACGCCTAGGTCTCTCAACTAACTCCCAAACTTGATTCCGCTCAAACTGATTGAGCTCATCCTGCATGGCTAGGATCCAGTTGGGATCAGCTAGAGCTTCTTCTATGCTTGTAGGTTCCTGATCACTCAGGAAGCAACAAAACATAACGCTTTCACCAAAGGACAACCTCGTCCTGACCCCCTCATTGATATCCCCAATGATATCAGCCAATGAGTGATCATCTAGCCATCGCCTCCTGCTGACTGGAGCACTGGGAGCTACTGACGTTCCATTGCCTGATCCTGAAACATTAGTCTCGATAATAATAGGCAAAGAAGCGGAACGAGCAAGAACAGGGGATACTGAGTCATTTCCTAAGGGTTGACCAATATTAAAGAAATTGTTTACCCCTACAGTGTTGGACTCAGTAACTGTCTCAGGTGTAGAAGCATCATCACTGACAGTACGTACCTCAGGTTGAGTCTGTCCTTCGGTCTGAGACTCAATGTTTTCCAAGGTAGGGGCTTGCTGAGGGTTGGCCTGAAGTCCATCCTGATCTTCATCCCTATCATCCCATCCCTTGGGAGCACTGACAAGTTTGATCTTGAATTCAGGATTCTTCAGACTCAGTCTTGTTACCCTTTTGGTAATTCCCTCAGTATCAGGACTTGGAACCTGTTTCCTATGCACTGATGCAGTCTCATCAAACACAACATGAGGTGTTTCCTCCACACAAAGGGTTCGACAGTTATACACCCTGAAAGCTTTACTGACTGAGGAGTATCCTAAGAAAACTCCCTCATCAGATTTGCTATCAAAGGCTTTCAGCTGGTCTTTCCCATTATTCAGGATGAAACACTTACACCCAAAAATATGGAAATAAGAGATGCGAGGCTTCCTCTTATTCCAAGTTTCATAAGGTGTCTAAGCATGTTGCTTGTTCAGCATAGATCGGTTCTGAGTGTAGCAAGCAGTGTTGATTGCTTCAGCCCAGTACTTCTTGGGCAGTCCTGATTCAGCCAACATGGTTCTGGCAGCTTCCTTCAGGGTTCGATTCCTTCTTTCAGCTACCCCATTCTGCTGAGGGGTTCTAGCTGCAGAAGTCTCATGAGCTATACCATGGTTAGTACAAAAGTCAGTTATAATAGAGTTTATAAACTTGGTTCCTCGATCTGATCGAATCCTGACAATGCTCTGACCCTGTTCAGTACTCAATTACTTGAGTAACTCTGGAAGCTTGACCTGTGTCTCCTTTTTGTTCAGCAAGAAAATAACCCATGTGTACCTGGAGTAGTCATCAACAACAACAAGGGTATATTTCCTACCATTTATGCTGACAGGAGTAACTGGACCAAAGAGATCCATGTGCAGAAGCTGAAGCACTCTGTCAGTAGAGAAGGCTTCCTTCACCTTGAATGAGGCATTGGTTTGCTTGCCTTCCTGACATGCTCCGCACACGTGGTCTTTGCTAAAAACTTCATTAGGCAGACCATCTACAAGAGAAAGTCTAGAGATTTTGTTAATAATCTTGAAGTTTAAGTGACTCAGACGTTTATGCCAAAGCCAACTGAGCTCAGAGGAGCTCTTAGCGACCAGACAGGTTTCAGGAGGACTGCTCTTAAAGTCAGCAAAATATACATTGCCCCTCCTGATACCTGTAATCAGAACCTGCAGTGTAGATTTGTCCTTCACAAGACACATGTTAGATGTAAATTCTACACTATATCCTCGGTCACAAAACTGACTAACCGAGAGCAAGTTATGTCTCAGTCCCTCAACATATGATACATTCAGTACACGGACAGAGTTAATAACAAGGGTTCCGAATCCTCTGGTGAAACCCTTAGAGTTATCACCAAAGGTTACCTGCGGGCCTTCTTGAGCTACATAATCCTGAAGGAGATGACGAAATCCGGTCATGTGCCTGGAACATCCTGAGTCCAGGTACCAGTCCTTCATCAGATCCTCTTTCCTCTTCTTGTAGCCCGCAGCGACCTGAAAAGAATCAGGCCTCAAGTACCCATCTAGTATTGGGTCCTATTGAGTCAGCCATACCCTTCGGGATCCAGATTTGTTTAACAATTCTGATGGCATCAGAAGAGTAAACCTGTTTCCCTGAAATATCAACATACACGGTTCTCTTCTTCCTTTGTGCCTGGGAAGTTGAGGGTGTATGGGTGTCAGCCTGTGGTTCAGGAGCCCTATATTGATTCCTTGAGGTGGGCCTCCTGTTCCTCCTTGGCCTGGGTGCATTGGGCTGAAGTCTGTCCTGAGCAGGAGCAGCTCGGGCCTAACCTCTTGGCACATGAGGTCTGGCCTGAGTGTTTCTGGAGTCAGGTCTCCTTTGCCTTTCAGTGGCCACCTGGTTTGTCCTTCTCCTTTGAGGATTAGGATGAACTTGATGGACTCTGTGCCCTGTCTGAGGAGTCTGAACCTCAGTAATCCTTGGCCTTGCCTGAGGCCTCCTTTGTCCTGAGTTCCTTCTGTTCTGAACATTTCTAGGCTGGGCCTAAGAAGTGCTAGGAACAAAATTCTTCCCAGTTTGAGGATTCCTAGGCTGGGCCTTGGAGTTCCCTTGGTTTGTCTTCCTAGACTCAGGATGAGAAACTTTGACCTTTTTCTTAGGTTTTTGTCTTGGTTTGGAGCAGTTCACTCAATTATCAGTTGTTCCTGAGCAAGGAACAAATCAGTATCACGAGTCTCAATCTGATTACACCCTTCAGTCTTTCTACCTCCAGTGGAGCTTCATCATGCTTATTCTTAGCATGAAGTAGCTCTTCCTGAAGATGTACTAATCTGAGGGCTTCCTCAGTATCTCTTACTCTGAGAGACTCAGTTAACCGATCGTTCTTCTCACTCAGTTGTGCGTTCACATCCACTGTGTGAGTATGAGTCTCCTGCAGCCTTGAGAAGTCAACCATCAATTGCTCTAGTGCGAGCTGAAGGTCGAGTTCTCCTGCTGAATCTGAGCTAAACTCAGGTGCGTGATCAGGAGAAGAGGCAGAAGAACATACCTCATCATCTGCCATCAGGCAGAGGTCATCATACTCCTCATCTGAAAAGAGTTTAGGGGACCGGCGTCCAGGGCCATCTGAATCTGAGGAATCCTCAGCAAGCAACGCTCTCCGGTCTGATGCCCTAAGCTCTCTCTTGGCTCTCCGATCTTTTCACTCACGAGCACTGAGCTCCGAACAATCATACTGATAATGTCCGGTCTTTTTGTAGTGGTAGCACTGATCTACATCAGAAGAAGGCTTCTTGTCAGTGTACCGTTTATCAGATGAATCCCTCCTGCTCCCTGATGATCTTTCAGGTTTGGAGATGGATCTTCTGGGCTCATCCTCTCTCCTCTTTTCATCTCTGCGTCGCTCAGGCTTATTGCGATCCCTCCTCGAATCTGAACCTCTCCTTTCTTCTCTCCGGGGGCTTGATCTCCTGGGGCTGGAATACCTGCGATCACGGGTGTCAGTATAAAATTTCTTATACCTGCCGAAATGAGAGTTCAGTTTCTCGAATCGCCGTGCCATCAGGCTGTACTCCAAGGCTAGCTCATCTTTGTTCATGTCCTTCAGAGATTTGGAGCCAGATCCAGCCTCAAGCTCAGGAGTAGCTTTAAGAGCCACGCTCTTTTCCTTTTCAGATGTCTTCTCCTCACTAACTTCCTCACTGACTACACCCATCTTCTTTCTCTTATCGAGGTCAAATTCCAGAGCCTTTAACTCTGAGAATAGGTGAGAGTGAGTGATGTTTGTAAGGTCCTGAGTGTTTTTCAACAAAATTACTCCTGTGTCCCATCTTTCAGGGAGACAGTTTAGGATTTTAGAAGACACCTCCCTCTTGGGAAACTCCTTCCCAAGGGTTGCTAGCTCGTTCATCATCTTAATGAACCGAGCTTCCATCTGATCGATGGACTCTCCCTCTAGCATCCTGAAGGCCTCAAACTTCCTGATAGCAAGATCTCTCTTGTTCTCCTTGATCTTTTCTGATCCTTCACTCATCTCCCTCATGGTATCCCAGATTTCCTTAGCTGTCCTCAGATGCATGAGCCTGACCGAATTCTCGTAAGAAACGGTGTGGAGTATAATGTTCTTGGCAACGTTATCCAGTCCGATTTGCTTAATCTGATCAGAATTAAGCGCGGACCTCTCCACTTCTTCATCTCCGGTGGCTGGAACAGGGACATTGCCAGCAACAGGCCAGGTCGTCTGAAGATTCCTCATAAATCTGATCGGGCCATGCTCGATCACCTGAGGCATTTGATCATGGATAGAGTAGAGATATGCGAGTACCCTGAATTTCCAATAGTCATAGTTTTCAATAGAGAATTCAGGAAGATTGCCCTCGAGGCGTTTAGAACCGGATGCCATGATATGCAGTTTTTCAGAAACAAGATCAGTTCAGTAGACCACCAAAAGTTTCTCCTCAGAAACTGTTGGTAAACAAAGTCAGTGATCTTTTGAACCACTGCTCTGATACCACTTGTTGGTCCCGAAATGAGTTAAATCAGTGTATGGGGGGGGGAATACACTGATGTCAGATTTTTCTGAAAGACTCAGAAAAATGCTCTAACGCACTCAGTCAGGATTCCCTGAAGTACTCAGTATGCTGAAGGTCCGCAGGGGCAGCAGGGACGGTTCAGTAACGAGTCAGATAAACTGAGTGTGAGTAATGTGCTCAGAAGCTCAGTAGAGATAACAAACCTACTGACTACTCGGAAGCGAGTCAGTTGGACCACTATCTCAGTGAGCCAGAGTACGTGCGGAAAGTGAGCCCTTAGATTCTACTCGTTTTAGTTTTTGAAAACATTTTCTCTGAGTTGCTTAGTAAATTGGTGGTTAAGGCTGAGTGCACAGTATTCAGATTCAGGATGATTGATTCAGTCCTGAGGTTAAAACCAATGCAGTATGTTCAGTGTAATATGATGACAGTTATGATCCTGAACAGAACAGTAAATCAGCACACATGGGACTTTTTAACGTGGTTTGGAGATAACCAACTCCTACGTCCACGACCTGATTTAACAGGAAGCTATCCTCAAAACCCTGAGGATAGGTACTTGGGTTTTACGTGCCAAGGGACACGAGTAGCCAACTTCCTCTATTAGGAAGTGACCCCTGGGCGTTTTACAAGTCCCAGTCCTTCTAACCAACCGATCTCACACCTTGAGTGGTTTGGTATTCTGGTTTCCAACTAAGATAGCTCTAGCAATACAAAACAATGCTAAATAATAGAGCTATCGATCTAAGCAAATATAGAGTGAATCCTACTACAACACTAGGGAAATTTAATTGCAGAGTGTTGTTTATGATATGCTTTGAGTTCTTGGATTCTTGAGAGTTTTCTCTTGGAAATTTCCCGTTAACCTTGAATGGGTGCAAGGTTCTCCGTATTTATAGGCAAGATTCAAAATAGATCCGTTGGAGGAGATCAAATCAAATCTTTCCTATTTTAGGTAGATTGCAGGCTAGAAATACTGTTTGACCTACCCGCCATGCTTATTCTGGCAAGTTGTCACATCACCTGCAACTTTTTGAGACGCATTAAATGCCGCATTAAATGCTGCGCAGACTCCGTGCATACGTGTCAAAAGATCATTGGCTCTCCGTTATAACGGCTAGTTGACCTTCAGACATTTATCCTTCCTCGTACATTCAATGCTCTGAGTCTCTTGTTAGTAACTCAGTCTGAACGTGTCTTTAATGGAGTCTTACTGACATTCTTTTTGTCTCTTGTCCCATAGCATAAATAACCTTTTGCTTTGGACTTACATGATTTAGGTGATCTAAACCACGGCCTGAGTCAGGTCCTATGTGCATTCAGCACAGCCTGATAGGTTATTCAGCCCAGTATGTGTAACCTTTTTGCTTCGGACTTACAAGGTTTAGATAAACTGAACCAAGGCCTAAGTCAGGTCCTAGGTGCATTCAGCACGGCCTGATAGGTAACACTTTACTCTTCACTGACTGAGTTCTGTCCTGAACATGCTTAGTGTATTAAGTAGAAACATCAGCCAATGGTACTTCAGGATTGACTTCAGGATGAATCAACAGGCTTCTATCTTCAGCTTCAGAACAGACAATCTTCAGCGAGATTGACTGACTCCTTCAGGATGGTTTACACTTCAGACTTCAGTAAATTGGGTCGACTCCAATATTCTTCAGTCTTCAGCATGGTCCTCCTGTACTGAATCTCTAACCTAACTGTCCTGAACTATTTTATCCTGAACAACTATACTTAGGCAAATTCATCAGGGGTTTTGGGATCTAATCAAAATACTCAGATTGTCCCAACATTGCATTAAACCACGTGCAAAAATGTGAGCATAAATTTCGTGGACGGAGGGAGTATAAAATATAAATGAAAAGTGTGGATAATTTTTTTACACTTTATTCAATAACAAATTTTTTTTTACGTAAAAGTAACTTTAATAAAAATTAATAATTTATATAATATATACTTATACACCGTGCAGATGCACGAGTGATATAATAGTTATGGTAAGAATAAAATATTAATATTTATGGTGATAAAATTATTTTGACATATAAAGTTTTCCTTTTATGATATGTCGGTGATAAATTTAGCGTATCTATCTGATAAATATTCTAAAATTAGAAAATTAATTTGTTAAGTAACAAACTAAAACTTCTTTTTTGGGAAGAGGACATATCGAGTGATGATGCTCGAACATAGCCCTACTATGCTGTGTGGTATTCACTATACATATTGACCCTTATGGCTAACATGCATAGTGATTGGACTATATAAA
>JAPKLY010004591.1:0-14281 GCA_026898435.1 Prunella vulgaris
GAATAAAGAGAATAATTATGAAAAGTATATCATATGTACTTTCCATATATACTTTCTTTACTCAAAATGGACCTCACAATATTCCATAATACCTTTCGTCATATTGCATGTTGGTCCCGAAACGAGTTAAATCAGTGTATGGGGGGGGAATACACTGATGTCAGATTTTTCTGAAAGACTAAAAAAAATGCTCTAACGCACTCAGTCAGGATTACCTGAAGTACTCAGTATGCTGAAGGTCCGCAGGGGCAGCAGGGACGGTTCAGTAACGAGTCAGATAAACTGAGTGTGAGTAATGTGCTCGGAAGCTCAGTAGAGATAACAAACCTACTGACTGCTCAGAAGCGAGTCAGTTGGACCACTATCTCAGTGAGCCAGAGTACGTACGGAAAGTGAGCCCTTAGATTCTACTCGTTTTAGTTTCTGAAAATGTTTTCTCTGAGTTGCTTAGTAAATTGGTGGTTAAGGCTGAGTGCACAGTATTCAGATTCAGGATGATTGATTCAGTCCTGAGGTTAAAACTAATGCAGTATGTTCAGTTTAATATGATGACAGTTATGATCTTGAACAGAACATTAAATCAGCACACAGGGGACTTTTTAACGTGGTTCGGAGATAACCAACTCCTACGTCCACGACCTGATTTAACAGGAAGCTATCCTCAAAACCCTGAGGATATGTACTTGGGTTTTACGTGCCAAGGGACACGAGTAGCCAACTTCCTCTCTTAGGAACTGACCCCTGGGCGTTTTACAAGTCCCAGTCCTTCTAACCAACCGATCTCACACCTTGAGTGGTTTCGTATTCTGGTTTCCAACTAAGATAGCTCTAGCAATACAAAACAATGCTAAATAATAGAGTTATCGATCTAAGCAAATACAGAGTGAATCCTACTACAACACTAGGGAAATTTAATTGCAGAGTGTTGTTTATGATTTGCTTTTAGTTCTTGGATTCTTGAGAGTTTTCTCTTGGAAATTTCCCGTTAACCTTGAATGGGAGCAATGTTCTCCGTATTTATAGGCAAGATTCAAAATAGATCCGTTGGAGGAGATCAAATCAAATCTTTCCTATTTTAGGTAGATTGCAGGCTAGAAATACTGTTTGACCTACCCGCCATGCTTATTCTGGCAAGTTGTCACATCACCTGCAACTTTTTGAGACGCATTAAATGCCGCATTAAATGCTGCGCAGACTCCGTGCATACGTGTCAAAAGATCATTGGCTCTCCGTTATAACGGCTAGTTGACCTTCAGACATTTATCCTTCCTCGTACATTCAATGCTCTGAGTCTCTTGTTAGTAACTCAGTCTGAACGTGTCTTTAATGGAGTCTTACTGACATTCTTTTTGTCTCTTGTCCCATAGCATAAATAACCTTTTGCTTTGGACTTACATGATTCAGGTGATCTGAACCACGGCCTGAGTCAGGTCCTATGTGCATTCAGCACAACCTGATAGGTTATTCAGCCCAGTATGTGTAACCTTTTTGCTTCAGACTTACAAGGTTCAGATAAACTGAACCTAGGCCTAAGTCAGGTCCTAGGTGCATTCAGCACAGCCTGATAGGTAACACTTTACTCTTCACTGACTGAGTTCTGTCCTGAACATGCTTAGTGTATTCAGTAGAAACATCAGCCAATGGTACTTCAGGATTGACTTCAGGATGAATCAGCAGGCTTCGATCTTCAGCTTCAGAACAGACAATCTTCAGCGAGACTGACTGACTCCTTCAGGATGGTTTACACTTCAGACTTCAGTAAATTGGGTCGACTCGAATATTCTTCAGTCTTCAGCATGGTCCTCCTGTACTGAATCTCTAACCTAACTGTCCTGAACTATTTTATCCTGAACAACTATACTTAGGCAAATTCATCAGGGGTTTTGGGATCTAATCAAAATACTCAGATTGTCCCAACAATTTCCCCCTTTTTGATGATGCCAAAACCCTTAAGCAAATTCCTATTCATCTATACAATCAACTGACTTAGTCAGTGAGAACAACTCAGTACCACCTGACAAACTAGGTACTTAGTCTATAAGATGAAAACAAGGAATGGGTTAGTACATTTCTTGATAAGGATTCAGAAAAGTAAATTCAGGAGTCAACAAGAAGTTGTACTCAGGAAAAGTAAATAACTTCATTGATTGATAAGAAAATACAAGTATCCTGAAGCTATTACAAAATTTCTGAACAACTAGCTCCTGATCTAGTCTTCATCCTTATTCCAAGCAGTCAGTGGAATCTCGTACATTTCCAGTACTCGGTTCATGACCTGCTTCATCCTGTTCCGATCAGCAACGGCCCCGGCAGCTCGTCCTACTCTGACTACTTCTTCAGAAATTGCTTTCCGGTCCAGCTGCTTAGAATTCCTAAAGAGTGGAGGAGGGTACTTGATGAATTCCGGAGGAGCGATCTCTACACCTTCAGTGTCAGCATGTCTGATGATTTCAGCCCAGAGATCAGGATGCTCCTGTGCCATCCAGTGATGGAGTATGGCGTCTTTTCCTTCAGTCAGATCGTCCCATAACCCCACCACATAGAATAGGTATGCCCACCTATTCCGGATCGGAATCCATACCTCCAACATCTCAATCAGAATGAAGTCTTCAACAAACTTCAATGGAGGATGACTTTGATCTGGTCTGACCACAATCTTCCTCTGAGTCTTCATCCGAGATCCAGATGATACAGATTTCTTCTTCTGGACCTGAGAAGTCAGATACTCATTGGACTCTTTTAGGCGCTGGATCTGACTGAGCAGCGAAATTTCTTTCATTTTCGCTATCTTTTCAGCTTCAGTCATTACCAATTTCTTCTGAGTGGTCAGCCCAGATGGCATTATTTGTTCCTCCATCTGCTTATATAACGGCTCAAGAGCCGGATCTTCAGAGGGTCTCAACTTCTTCGGATCTGAGCCTTCAGCAGTTTCGATGGCGGCTACGGATCTAGTCCTCTTTCTTTCCGCAGCCTTCAGTTCAAAGGGAAAGTTTTTCTTCTTAGCTTTACCAGTAGTGGCAATTTGCTTCTTCCCTTCTTCCCCCTTTTTGGCATCATCGTCATTAATACGTTTCACAACTTCATCCACTGACTCCGCCAAAAGATTGAACTGACTGTCCATCTCAGTCTGCTTCACCTGTAATTGCCCAATCTGCCCTGCCATTCCTCTCAGGCCGATACTGAGCTGATCAATGGCTGAATTGTGTGCAGCCTTCAGTCGACCCTCGAAGTTTTCCATCCTTGTGTCTAGGGCAGATGCAATTTTCTCCTTCTCCTGTGCAGACAATTCCCTCAGCAGGTCCTCCTTCAGTTCAGCTTTTAGCTTGACCAACTTCTCATCAACCAGTTGATCAACCTTTTCAGACAGTTGTTGATCCAGAAAATTGGCAAGCTTAGTCTCCTGCTGAGTCTGCACATCTGAAACCATCTGATTGCAGTTCTGAATAGCATCCTTGGCTTGCTCTGAAATGACAGTGAGTTCTACATTGAGTCCAGTCCGAGCTTCCCCAAGGAGATCAATCGCTGCATGCATATCAGTGGCCATATCATTCAGGTCACGGTCCAGTCTTTTTAGTTTCTTGTTCAGCAATTCAGAATTTGAACTAATCCTACTAGATTTTCGCTCAACGAGGATGACCCTCCTGTGCAGATTGCCAAGAGCTCGTGAGGAATTCTGAAGATAAATTGCTTCGGGTGTAATCCAATTTCCTCTGACTCAGACCATGCCTGGTGGACCCTCTCCTGAAGCCTCCGCAGTCCCGGGTCCCAGGATTGCTTCATCGGCCGGTGAACTGACTCCCTCAGTGCCACCTTGCTGATCGTCATCAGCAATCACCACCACCTCCATTTCAGCTTCCTTCTCCTCTCCCCTCTCTTCAGCTTTCTGAGTCTCAGGCTCAGGATACATTCTGCGGACTGTTCTGATAAAATCCACCATCTTGATCAGATGATGTAGAGAGTTTACATCAAAATGATCAAAGAGGGCGACTTCTAAATCTGCAATGCAGTCCCATCCTCTTGATTCTCCTAGCTGGCTGAGCTCAGACCAAGTAGCATTTCTGATCATGGCAAAAGTGCGGAGTTGCACAACTGCCTCCTTCTGAGCCTCAGTGAGATCAGGGAATCTTCTCTCCACCATCTCAGCTGCCTCTCTCCTTGCAACTATCTCAAAATCTGAAAGAATATTCACATCGGGCGCAGGGAAAGGCCATGGTGTTTCAGCCTGAACTGATTCAGCAGCCTCTTGCTCAACTCCTCCTTCCTGAGCAGGCTCTTCCTGACCCAAACTCTAATAAGTTTCAGCAATGTTAAGAATCAGTTGGTTAGGATCAGGGGATGCAACCTCTGGAACAGATGTAATCGGGGCAATTTCAAGAACAGCCTGCGCCTGAGCTGGTTCCTTCTCCGGAGTTGCATGCTGAACAGCTTCAGCAGCTTGCTCTTCCATAAGCTTCTTCTCTCGCTCTTCCATGAGTTTCTTCTCTCGTTCTGCTGACCCTGAGTAGAGAAATTTCAGCTTTTGTTGCTTGGGTCTGGAGGGCTTAGGTTTATCCTCCGCTGGCTTTGCTGTATCAGACTCGGAAGACTTGCCTGCCTGAGCCTTGACTCTTTCAGTCATGCTCGCCTGGGCCTTCTTCTTTTGAGTCCGAGGCCTTCTCCTTGTGCCAACATCATCTGAATAAGCTCTGAAGAGATGGATTTTCGCTGGAATCTCGAGTGATTGGGCCTGATCCACATCACCGAGATCCAGGGTCTCCAAGAGCATAGAGATCTTGGTGCCGAAGTGCATCTTGGCCTCAAAAGTCGCCTGCCCCTCTGGCGAGTACTTGATTTTGCTGGTCTCAGCCACCAGCATTTGGAGGAAGTAACCCTCCCAGTCAAAATTGTGCAGAGAGGCGTCGGAGATAGCCATCATCGTGTATAGCCTCGGTCTAGAGATCTGCTCCAATCCTCCAGCAATCCCCATCAATCCCTGACTTGTCAGGTCGAAGAAGTGACGGTTTTCAGTCCTCAAGACTGATTTATTCAGGCCAGATTTCAGGACGACATCCCCATCGCACAGGGACTGGAGAAAATCCTTCTCATTCCCAAACCCATAATCCACTGGGCTTCGTCCTGTATTGGGAAGATTAAAAACCTCCTTAATCTTCTCCCGGATGTTGAGAGTGACCCACCTCCTGATCATCTCCTCCTCACCATCCTTTCCCTTTTCACAGGTGGTCAAGGGAATACAAGTTTCCCACTCCTGGGAGTCCTTGTTTTGCGCCATCTTCAGGTAGAAGGCAGCAACAAGTCGTGGGTGGAGCCTCTGTGGCTTTGCAGTAATGAACTGCAGAAGACCTGCATTATCAAAAAGTTCTCGTACAGGCAAAATGTCGGGGTTATTGGAAGAAAAATCCCCATAGGGCTCATAATGTATTTCGTTCCTTAAATGGAAAAGATTTCCAAAGAAGGTATCGGCAGAAGGTGAAGCCATGGAAAATTTTGGAAGAATTGAAGAGAATCGGGTTTTTAGAGAAAATAAGTTAAGAAAATATTAGGTGCATAAAAGTTTTAACAACAGAATCTTCTCTTATTTATAGAAAAATTTGGTTTTAATCGGACGGCTTAGAAAATAGTGACCTATGAGATTCAATTGTCAAGATTTGAGCAGTAAAAAGCATTTGACTCTTCGGTTTTTCAAAAGTGATTGGTCAAAAATTTATCGAAAACTGTTCCCGCCCACAGTGCATTAAATGCACATTAGAGCATGTCCGTATTTAATTCAAATAAATTGAATTAAATAATAACCGAATATTAAAATGAATGGCTGGGATCATTTGGCAAATTAAATTGATTTGACAATACAGCAAACAGTAAAAGGATAATGCACGCAATATCAGATGACTAGACAAAAATCAGGAAACATACCAGTCAGTCAGATATGTATTCTGACTTATACCACTTATTGCCCTATCAGGGTGACAAGCCCTGAGTTCAGTGTCCTGAAACTTAGTCAGTCTATAATGATCATCCTTTTAATACTGAATGTTCCCCCTACAACCATTCACATTCTCTCTGAGATTCCTTGAATCCATATGAGTTATTCCCCCTGACCTTGTGCAATCTTATTAGAGATTCAGACTGAATCACCTAAGCCTGGGTCAAGGAGTCCTAAGTCTACTGATAACTCAACAAACCTGGTTTCAGGCAAAGCCTTAGTCAGGATGTCAGCTCTCTGTTTTTCAGTAGGGACTCTCTCCATCCTGATATCCTTCTTCTCAACATGATCTCTGATAAAGTGATGCCTGATGTCTACATGCTTACACCTTGTGTGTAAGACTGGGTTTTGGGATATGGCAATGGCACTATTATTGTCACAATAAATTGGGACTTCAGTGGCCTCAACTTGATAGTCTCTCAGTTGTTGTTTCAGCCAAAGAATCTGAGAACAACAACTGCCTGCCGCCATATACTCAGCCTCAGTAGTAGACGTTGCAACACTGGTTTGCTTCTTAGAAAACCAAGAGATCAGTTTACTCCCTAGAAACTGACATGTGCCTGTAGTTGATTTCCTATCAAGTCTACAGCCTCCATAATCAGCATCTGAATAGCCAGTCAGTTCTAGGTTGTCATCAGAGGGATACCAAAGTCCTAAGTTGACTGTACCTCTCAGGTATTTCAGTATCTTTTTAGCACTCTCTAGATGACTCTTCTTTGGATCAGACTGATACCTTGCACAAACTCCAACTGCATAAGTGATGTCAGGACGACTAGCAGTCAGATATAATAAAGATCCTATCAGTGCCCTATATTCAGTCTGATTTACTGAGACTCCTTCTTTGTCAGGATCCAGCTTCTCATTTGTGTTCATGGGAATGCGTGAGACTCTGCTGGACTGAACTCCAAATTTCTGAATCAAGTCCCTCGCATACTTGGACTGATTAATGAAAATTCCGGAGTCAGTTTGCCTGACTTTGAGACCCAGAAAGAAATTCATTTCTCCCATCATTGACATCTCAAATTTCCCAGTCATCAGCTTGGAGAATTTCTCACAAAGCTTCAGATTAGGAGATCCAAATATTATGTCATCCACATAAATCTGAACCAAGAGAATGTCTTCCCCTTCGGTGATCCGGAAGAGGGTCCTGTCCACTGTTCCTTTCACGAACCCGTGGTCTATCATGAACTGGGATAGTGTATCGTACAAAGCTCTCGGAGCTTGCTTCAGGCCATAAAGGGCTTTCTTCAGGTGGTATACTTTATTACCAACTTCAAATCCAGGAGGTTGCACAACATACACCTCTTCATTCAGTACACCATTCAGAAAAGCACTCTTTACGTCCATCTGATACACTTTGAATTTCCTGAATGTTGCATAAGCCAGAAACAACCTGATTGCTTCTAATCTTGCGACTGGAGCAAAGGTCTCATCATAGTCGATACCCTCGGCCTAAGAGTAACCCTTTGCTACTAGCCTGACCTTATTTCTGACAACAACATTCTTCTCATCCCTTTTGTTCTTAAAAACCCACTTGGTGCCAATAACGTGTTGACGCCTAGGTCTCTCAACTAACTCCCAAACTTGATTCCGCTCAAACTGATTGAGCTCATCCTGCATGGCTAGGATCCAGTTGGGATCAGCTAGAGCTTCTTCTATGCTTGTAGGTTCCTGATCACTCAGGAAGCAACAAAACATAACGCTTTCACCAAAGGACAACCTCGTCCTGACCCCCTCATTGATATCCCCAATGATATCAGCCAATGAGTGATCATCTAGCCATCGCCTCCTGCTGACTGGAGCACTGGGAGCTACTGACGTTCCATTGCCTGATCCTGAAACATTAGTCTCGATAATAATAGGCAAAGAAGCGGAACGAGCAAGAACAGGGGATACTGAGTCATTTCCTAAGGGTTGACCAATATTAAAGAAATTGTTTACCCCTACAGTGTTGGACTCAGTAACTGTCTCAGGTGTAGAAGCATCATCACTGACAGTACGTACCTCAGGTTGAGTCTGTCCTTCGGTCTGAGACTCAATGTTTTCCAAGGTAGGGGCTTGCTGAGGGTTGGCCTGAAGTCCATCCTGATCTTCATCCCTATCATCCCATCCCTTGGGAGCACTGACAAGTTTGATCTTGAATTCAGGATTCTTCAGACTCAGTCTTGTTACCCTTTTGGTAATTCCCTCAGTATCAGGACTTGGAACCTGTTTCCTATGCACTGATGCAGTCTCATCAAACACAACATGAGGTGTTTCCTCCACACAAAGGGTTCGACAGTTATACACCCTGAAAGCTTTACTGACTGAGGAGTATCCTAAGAAAACTCCCTCATCAGATTTGCTATCAAAGGCTTTCAGCTGGTCTTTCCCATTATTCAGGATGAAACACTTACACCCAAAAATATGGAAATAAGAGATGCGAGGCTTCCTCTTATTCCAAGTTTCATAAGGTGTCTAAGCATGTTGCTTGTTCAGCATAGATCGGTTCTGAGTGTAGCAAGCAGTGTTGATTGCTTCAGCCCAGTACTTCTTGGGCAGTCCTGATTCAGCCAACATGGTTCTGGCAGCTTCCTTCAGGGTTCGATTCCTTCTTTCAGCTACCCCATTCTGCTGAGGAGTCCTAGCTGCAGAAGTCTCATGAGCTATACCATGGTTAGTACAAAAGTCAGTTATAATAGAGTTTATAAACTTGGTTCCTCGATCTGATCGAATCCTGACAATGCTCTGACCCTGTTCAGTACTCAATTACTTGAGTAACTCTGGAAGCTTGACCTGTGTCTCCTTTTTGTTCAGCAAGAAAATAACCCATGTGTACCTGGAGTAGTCATCAACAACAACAAGGGTATATTTCCTACCATTTATGCTGACAGGAGTAACTGGACCAAAGAGATCCATGTGCAGAAGCTGAAGCACTCTGTCAGTAGAGAAGGCTTCCTTCACCTTGAATGAGGCATTGGTTTGCTTGCCTTCCTGACATGCTCCGCACACGTGGTCTTTGCTAAAAACTTCATTAGGCAGACCATCTACAAGAGAAAGTCTAGAGATTTTGTTAATAATCTTGAAGTTTAAGTGACTCAGACGTTTATGCCAAAGCCAACTGAGCTCAGAGGAGCTCTTAGCGACCAGACAGGTTTCAGGAGGACTGCTCTTAAAGTCAGCAAAATATACATTGCCCCTCCTGATACCTGTAATCAGAACCTGCAGTGTAGATTTGTCCTTCACAAGACACATGTTAGATGTAAATTCTACACTATATCCTCGGTCACAAAACTGACTAACCGAGAGCAAGTTATGTCTCAGTCCTTCAACATATGATACATTCATAACACGGACAGAGTTAATAACAAGGGTTCCGAATCCTCTGGTGAAACCCTTAGAGTTATCACCAAAGGTTACCTGCGGGCCTTCTTGAGCTACATAATCCTGAAGGAGATGACGAAATCCGGTCATGTGCCTGGAACATCCTGAGTCCAGGTACCAGTCCTTCATCAGATCCTCTTTCCTCTTCTTGTAGCCCGCAGCGACCTGAAAAGAATCAGGCCTCAAGTACCCATCTAGTATTGGGTCCTATTGAGTCAGCCATACCCTTCGGGATCCAGATTTGTTTAACAATTCTGATGGCATCAGAAGAGTAAACCTGTTTCCCTGAAATATCAACATACACGGTTCTCTTCTTCCTTTGTGCCTGGGAAGTTGAGGGTGTATGGGTGTCAGCCTGTGGTTCAGGAGCCCTATATTGATTCCTTGAGGTGGGCCTCCTGTTCCTCCTTGGCCTGGGTGCATTGGGCTGAAGTCTGTCCTGAGCAGGAGCAGCTCGGGCCTAACCTCTTGGCACATGAGGTCTGGCCTGAGTGTTTCTGGAGTCAGGTCTCCTTTGCCTTTCAGTGGCCACCTGGTTTGTCCTTCTCCTTTGAGGATTAGGATGAACTTGATGGACTCTGTGCCCTGTCTGAGGAGTCTGAACCTCAGTAATCCTTGGCCTTGCCTGAGGCCTCCTTTGTCCTGAGTTCCTTCTGTTCTGAACATTTCTAGGCTGGGCCTAAGAAGTGCTAGGAACAAAATTCTTCCCAGTTTGAGGATTCCTAGGCTGGGCCTTGGAGTTCCCTTGGTTTGTCTTCCTAGACTCAGGATGAGAAACTTTGACCTTTTCCTTAGGTTTTTGTCTTGGTTTGGAGCAGTTCACTCAATTATCAGTTGTTCCTGAGCAAGGAACAAATCAGTATCACGAGTCTCAATCTGATTACACCCTTCAGTCTTTCTACCTCCAGTGGAGCTTCATCATGCTTATTCTTAGCATGAAGTAGCTCTTCCTGAAGATGTACTAATCTGAGGGCTTCCTCAGTATCTCTTACTCTGAGAGACTCAGTTAACCGATCGTTCTTCTCACTCAGTTGTGCGTTCACATTCACTGTGTGAGTATGAGTCTCCTGCAGCCTTGAGAAGTCAACCATCAATTGCTCTAGTGCGAGCTGAAGGTCGAGTTCTCCTGCTGAATCTGAGCTAAACTCAGGTGCGTGATCAGGAGAAGAGGCAGAAGAACATACCTCATCATCTGCCATCAGGCAGAGGTCATCATACTCCTCATCTGAAAAGAGTTTAGGGGACCGGTGTCCAGGGCCATCTGAATCTGAGGAATCCTCAGCAAGCAACGCTCTCCGGTCTGATGCCCTAAGCTCTCTCTTGGCTCTCCGATCTTCTCACTCACGAGCACTGAGCTCCGGACAATCATACTGATAATGTCCGGTCTTTTTGCAGTGGTAGCACTGATCTACATCAGAAGAAGGCTTCTTGTCAGTGTACCGTTTATCAGATGAATCCCTCCTGCTCCCTGATGATCTTTCAGGTTTGGAGCTGGATCTTCTGGGCTCATCCTCTCTCCTCTTTTCATCTCTGCGTCGCTCAGGCTTATTGCGATCCCTCCTCGAATCTGAACCTCTCCTTTCTTCTCTCCGGGGGCTTGATCTCCTGGGGCTGGAATACCTGCGATCACGGGTGTCAGTATAAAATTTCTTATACCTGCCGAAATGAGAGTTCAGTTTCTCGAATCGCCGTGCCATCAGGCTGTACTCCAAGGCTAGCTCATCTTTGTTCATGTCCTTCAGAGATTTGGAGCCAGATCCAGCCTCAAGCTCAGGAGTAGCTTTAAGAGCCACGCTCTTTTCCTTTTCAGATGTCTTCTCCTCACTAACTTCCTCACTGACTACACCCATCTTCTTTCTCTTATCGAGGTCAAATTCCAGAGCCTTTAACTCTGAGAATAGGTGAGAGTGAGTGATGTTTGTAAGGTCCTGAGTGTTTTTCAACAAAATTACTCCTGTGTCCCATCTTTCAGGGAGACAGTTTAGGATTTTAGAAGACACCTCCCTCTTGGGAAACTCCTTCCCAAGGGTTGCTAGCTCGTTCATCATCTTAATGAACCGAGCTTCCATCTGATCGATGGACTCTCCCTCTAGCATCCTGAAGGCCTCAAACTTCCTGATAGCAAGATCTCTCTTGTTCTCCTTGATCTTTTCTGATCCTTCACTCATCTCCCTCATGGTATCCCAGATTTCCTTAGCTGTCCTCAGATGCATGAGCCTGACCGAATTCTCGTAAGAAACGGTGTGGAGTATAATGTTCTTGGCAACGTTATCCAGTCCGATTTGCTTAATCTGATCAGAATTAAGCGCGGACCTCTCCACTTCTTCATCTCCGGTGGCTGGAACAGGGACATTGCCAGCAACAGGCCAGGTCGTCTGAAGATTCCTCATAAATCTGATCGGGCCATGCTCGATCACCTGAGGCATTTGATCATGGATAGAGTAGAGATATGCGAGTACCCTGAATTTCCAATAGTCATAGTTTTCAATAGAGAATTCAGGAAGATTGCCCTCGAGGCGTTTAGAACCGGATGCCATGATATGCAGTTTTTCAGAAACAAGATCAGTTCAGTAGACCACCAAAAGTTTCTCCTCAGAAACTGTTGGTAAACAAAGTCAGTGATCTTTTGAACCACTGCTCTGATACCACTTGTTGGTCCCGAAATGAGTTAAATCAGTGTATGGGGGGGGAATACACTGATGTCAGATTTTTCTGAAAGACTCAGAAAAATGCTCTAACGCACTCAGTCAGGATTCCCTGAAGTACTCAGTATGCTGAAGGTCCGCAGGGGCAGCAGGGACGGTTCAGTAACGAGTCAGATAAACTGAGTGTGAGTAATGTGCTCAGAAGCTCAGTAGAGATAACAAACCTACTGACTGCTCGGAAGCGAGTCAGTTGGACCACTATCTCAGTGAGCCAGAGTACGTGCGGAAAGTGAGCCCTTAGATTCTACTCGTTTTAGTTTTTGAAAACATTTTCTCTGAGTTGCTTAGTAAATTGGTGGTTAAGGCTGAGTGCACAGTATTCAGATTCAGGATGATTGATTCAGTCCTGAGGTTAAAACCAATGCAGTATGTTCAGTGTAATATGATGACAGTTATGATCCTGAACAGAACAGTAAATCAGCACACATGGGACTTTTTAACGTGGTTTGGAGATAACCAACTCCTACGTCCACGACCTGATTTAACAGGAAGCTATCCTCAAAACCCTGAGGATAGGTACTTGGGTTTTACGTGCCAAGGGACACGAGTAGCCAACTTCCTCTATTAGGAAGTGACCCCTGGGCGTTTTACAAGTCCCAGTCCTTCTAACCAACCGATCTCACACCTTGAGTGGTTTGGTATTCTGGTTTCCAACTAAGATAGCTCTAGCAATACAAAACAATGCTAAATAATAGAGCTATCGATCTAAGCAAATATAGAGTGAATCCTACTACAACACTAGGGAAATTTAATTGCAGAGTGTTGTTTATGATATGCTTTGAGTTCTTGGATTCTTGAGAGTTTTCTCTTGGAAATTTCCCGTTAACCTTGAATGGGTGAAAGGTTCTCCATATTTATAGGCAAGATTCAAAATAGATCCGTTGGAGGAGATCAAATCAAATCTTTCCTATTTTAGGTAGATTGCAGGCTAGAAATACTGTTTGACCTACCCGCCATGCTTATTCTGGCAAGTTGTCACATCACCTGCAACTTTTTGAGACGCATTAAATGCCGCATTAAATGCTGCGCAGACTCCGTGCATACGTGTCAAAAGATCATTGGCTCTCCGTTATAACGGCTAGTTGACCTTCAGACATTTATCCTTCCTCGTACATTCAATGCTCTGAGTCTCTTGTTAGTAACTCAGTCTGAACGTGTCTTTAATGGAGTCTTACTGACATTCTTTTTGTCTCTTGTCCCATAGCATAAATAACCTTTTGCTTTGGACTTACATGATTTAGGTGATCTAAACCACGGCCTGAGTCAGGTCCTATGTGCATTCAGCACAGCCTGATAGGTTATTCAGCCCAGTATGTGTAACCTTTTTGCTTCGGACTTACAAGGTTTAGATAAACTGAACCAAGGCCTAAGTCAGGTCCTAGGTGCATTCAGCACGGCCTGATAGGTAACACTTTACTCTTCACTGACTGAGTTCTGTCCTGAACATGCTTAGTGTATTAAGTAGAAACATCAGCCAATGGTACTTCAGGATTGACTTCAGGATGAATCAACAGGCTTCTATCTTCAGCTTCAGAACAGACAATCTTCAGCGAGATTGACTGACTCCTTCAGGATGGTTTACACTTCAGACTTCAGTAAATTGGGTCGACTCCAATATTCTTCAGTCTTCAGCATGGTCCTCCTGTACTGAATCTCTAACCTAACTGTCCTGAACTATTTTATCCTGAACAACTATACTTAGGCAAATTCATCAGGGGTTTTGGGATCTAATCAAAATACTCAGATTGTCCCAACATTGCATTAAACCACGTGCAAAAATGTGAGCATAAATTTCGTGGACGGAGGGAGTATAAAATATAAATGAAAAGTGTGGATAATTTTTTTACACTTTATTCAATAACAAATTTTTTTTTACGTAAAAGTAACTTTAATAAAAATTAATAATTTATATAATATATACTTATACACCGTGCAGATGCACGAGTGATATAATAGTTATGGTAAGAATAAAATATTAATATTTATGGTGATAAAATTATTTTGACATATAAAGTTTTCCTTTTATGATATGTCGGTGATAAATTTAGCGTATCTATCTGATAAATATTCTAAAATTAGAAAATTAATTTGTTAAGTAACAAACTAAAACTTCTTTTTTGGGAAGAGGACATATCGAGTGATGATGCTCGAACATAGCCCTACTATGCTGTGTGGTATTCACTATACATATTGACCCTTATGGCTAACATGCATAGTGATTGGACTATATAAA
>JAPKLY010004592.1:0-14278 GCA_026898435.1 Prunella vulgaris
TACTTTACTGCATATACCCACTTGCATCCTACTGGTTTTTTTCCAGTTGGTAGGGTGACAAGTTCCCAGGTCCTATTTTTGTTCAACGCTTCCATTTTCACATCCATGACATGTTTCCATTTCCCGTCAGATAATGCTTCAGATACAGAGGAAGGTGTATGTGTGGAGTTGAGGTTTGTGAGAAAGGTTTTATGGGTAGGTGAGAATTTTCCAAAGGATAAGAAATTTGATAGTGGGTAAAGTGGTTGTTGGGTGCATGTTCTAGTTCCCTTTCTGTGGGCAATGGGTAGGTCTAGAGTTTGGTCTACCTGTGTTTCTAGATTTTCAGAAACAAACTCATTAGAATCATTGGAGTTTATAGGAGACGAAGGTGTTACCTCATGCAATGGTGCTGGGTTGGACTCTTGGACGTCGCCAGATTCTGGAATGGCCTTTTCTCTCCTTGAATAAACCAGATTTTTCCCAAATTTTCCACCATCAGGTGCAGGTTCAGGTGCAGGTCTTGCTGTTGGTTCATGTGTAAGTCTAGGTGTAGGTCCTGCGATTGGTTCAGGTGTAGGTCTTTTCTCAATTTCAGGGAGAACAATGTCATTTGTCCCAATTTCAGGTCCAAATGTCATATTTGGAAGCATGAGAGTCTCATCTTCCTCTCTTACATTCTCCCCCTGAAGATGAGGCTGCTTGAAATAGCTCTCTTGTTTGTTGAAAGTGACATCTCTTGACACATAGAATTTTTTAGATAGGGGGTGAAAACATTTGTATCTCTTTTGTGTGGTAGAGTACCCTAAGAATACACATTTTATAGCCCTAGGGTCCAATTTTCCCCTTTCATTACTATGAACATGCACAAAGGATGCACACCCAAATATTCTAGGTCGGAGTTTATTTGTAGGATCCAAGTGTGGGTAGAATGAGGATAGGACTTCCATGGGACTTTTTGTGTCTAAGATTTTAGTGGGTAGCCTATTGATTAGATAGGTTGCAGTGAGAAGGGCTTCCCTCCAAAATCTCTTAGGAACATGGCTCTGAAAAAGTAGAGCTCTAGTTTGATCTAATAGGTGCCCATTTTTTCTTTCTGCAATCCCATTATGTTGGGGTGTGTTCACACATGAGGACTCATGAATTATCCCTTCCTTTTGGCAAAAAGAGTTTAGTACAAGGTTAAAGTAGTCCTTGGCATTATCAGACCGAATTCTTTTGATACCCACCCCAAATTGATTTTTAATCATTGAGACAAACCGAAAAAACACGGAACTAACTTCAGATTTTTGTTTCAATAAAAAAAAACCCAAGTCACCCGGGTACAATCATCTATGAAGGTTAAAAACCATTTAGCACCTGAGATATTAGAAACAGAAGCAGGACCCCATACATCAGTGTGAACAAGAGAAAAAGGGAAAGGACTTTTCTTGTTGCTAATGAGAAAAGGTACATGCTTGTGTTTAGCAAGCTCACACACCTCACAATGGAGACTCTCCACATTTAAGGTTTAAATAAAGAAGGGAAAAGGACTTTTATAACTCGAAATGAAGGGTGTCCTAGCTGGTAATGGTATAGTTGAGCTTTTCTTTATTGGTCATAGTGGATTCAGATATAAGAGAGTGGATCTTGGTAGGCAAATTAGGATCCTCCATGTAGTATAGGCCATTCCATTCTCTAGCATGTCCAATCGTCCTCCCCGAGTTCTTGTCCTGCAGTATACAAGAGTTACTATGAAAAACAACATTACATGAGAGATTCTTTGTGAGTTTTTGTATAGAAATCAGATTGGTGGACAGTTTAGGGACATGAAGAACATTTTTTAATGTCATGGATGAGCTTATTTAGACCTCTCCTTGTCCTGTTGTAGTTATAAGGGTTCCATCTGCTGTGGAAATTTTCTTGTTGCTGGGACATGGGGAATACGTGGAGAAGTATTTGGGTAGAGGGGTCATATGGTCAGTGGCTCAGAGTCTAATATCCAGTAATGTGTAACTGATGTATCTGAAACATTAAGCCCAAAATAAAGTGGAAACTTACCAGAATATGTTAAGGAGCATGTACTTGTGGGCTTCTCCAATTTACTAAGGAAGGATCTTACCCGTTCTATCTCTTCATGATTCAATTGGACAGATCCTTCACTTTGTCCATTAGCCTGGGTTCTATCCTCAGTTTCCGGAATTGGGTCCATGATCTCAAACATGACCAGGTGCTATCAAGGGAGAGAGGGTTACACTGCAATGAAGGCTGCGACAAGGCTTAAAGGTAGTGCAACAATGAAGGCTGCAACTTAGGTTTACAGGCACAGTCAGAGACTCCCAAGGATCAGGAGCTCTGATACCATCTCAAATTTAGAAGAAATAAAATTCATCTTTTATATCATTATGAGATCACTAGACCTACATATATATACATGAGCCTGCAGCCTAATTTAGGAAATATGGACAACTAATTCTAATAAATCAGATCCCTGTGATTATGGGATTGATCCTAATTACATAAACCTAATAATAGCAAGATATAAAATATAACTTCCTAAAATACACAAATACAATCACTGTTTTGACAGTACCTTCTCTTCCTCATTGTGGTCACATTTTATTTAGTAGTAACAATACAATATTTACAAATATCACATCAAACATCCAGACCAAATGACCCCAAAAATAGACCTTTAGAGACCTAAACTCCAACCCCTAACCAAGTCAAAATCTTAAAAACACTTCAGTCTTTATTCCTGTCTTCTTAAATTAGTTATTGTAAAAAAATGTAAGTTTTTCTTGTTTTAATGTTTGATGTCCACCCTGAAACCCAATCCTACGTTGTTTGTGTTGTTACAGGTCTGCCCACGTGCTACCTTGCAGGCCTTCGGGTATTACATTAGATATAAAGAAGTCTTCTTACAAGAAGCTCTCCAAGTGGCTGCAGTCTAAATCTACTAGTGGGCTGGTCAGTGTTGAATTTTGATTCATTGACAAAATATTGCCTGTTCCATTTTTTGTTGGCTGGATTATGGTTCAATCTCATGGTGCTTAAGGCTTCAGAAACTTGACACACACACACACACTTGATATGTCTTATTAAAATATATATTTGATACAAGGAGTTATTTTTTTTTTTTTATCGGTAAATGTTAGTTGTCAGTAGTTAGTTCACCAAGTCTCCTTACACTCCAAGAATATCTCCAAGTCCACCCTTATATCTCCCTCCTAATTCGTTCCCAAAGGGAATCGAACCCAGGTCACTCACTCAAGTGAGGAGCCCGTTGGCCAGGTGAGCTAGCTCCCCTGGTTATAATTTGAACTATTTAATTGACCTAATTGCTTTCAAACTCTCCGTTGTTTTGTTGCGATTTTCTTTTTGTTTAATTTGGTATATATTGAGTGCAATGGGTATGTTGGATCATATTCACTTTACATGCCAGATCTCCGCTAAAGAGGATAAACATAAAAAAGAGGTGGTACTAGTCTCGGTTAATCGCAAGCACTTGGACTACACATCTTTCAGGCCAGAGAAGAAGAAAGTGGATAAAAATGAACAATCTTCAAATAACACAGCCAATGAAGGACAGTCGCATAAATTCCTTGAGGTTGTGGAGCTTTATAAGTCAAATACACATGTCAACCCTATATTTGCTGCTGTTGGAGCAGATACCGGGAAACTGTATACTGCATCAGAAGCTTCTCAAATTGTATTTGGATACGTTGAGCAGGAAAATCTAGTAAAAGAAGCGAACAAGTCCATCGTGGTTTTAGACGCAGCTTTATGTGATGCTTTATTTAAGGGTGCTATAAAAAAGGGTTCTATGTATCCAACCGAAATCCATAAAAAAGATTTAGGGCAGACTTTTATCAATCGAATGCAAGCTCATTACGAAGTAATAAGAGGAAGTGATTCTGTTGTCAGAAAAGGTGCACTTAAACCAATCCAAATAGTTACAGAACGAAGGCAAGGAAACAAAAAAGTTACAAAACTTTCTGGTGTAGAGTGTTTCTTGATAGATCCTGAGGCGTTGGCCTCAGAGCTGCAGAAGAAGTGTGCTTGTAGTACAACTGTATCCGAACTTCCTGGTAAGGCTTGATACTAATGTCGCATGTTTCGATGTTAGTACACTTGTTCCTTCTCTCTCTCTCTCTCTCTCTCTCTCTGGGTATTTATATGTTTTGAGCCTGCTTGTTACATTACTTAATTATTTGGTTTAAGGTGGAAAATGTCTTGCACCTTCCTGTTTTGGCTGAACCACTATTGGAAAAATTATTTTGAGAGATTTTTCTGGTAAAAGAACTGTGGAAGTTACTGGTGCATGCGTTTGATTTGAAATGATATTAAAATATTAAAAGAATTGCGGATAATGCCACATTTGTATGTCATGGTATTCTACATAGTGCTAGATTCGTTGTAGTTACACTGAAAATTTACCATGTGAAGAAAATATTACACATATTGATCTTAAAGTTTTACTCTTTCCTTTCATTGAGCTGTATAGTACTCTGTATATAATATGGGTAATGCATACTACACTTAACTACTAAACCACATTGGCAATAAAATAATATGCTTCTGCCTAGCATTAGCAGCTCATTTTTGTGACATTAGTCTGCAACTTTTGATGATACTAAATTATATCACTTGGTTATTTTCAATTTTCGTTACTTTATACCTAAATTTCTTTTATTCGAAACTAATAAATCTTTTGTACAAATAGGTAAAAAGGGGTTTGAAGTTTTAGTCCAAGGTGGTGTAATTGATGATCTAGCAAGACATCTCGTTGAACAGTGCGGAATCCACAAGAGATACATTGAAGTTCTTGACAAGACCAAAAAATAAGAATTAAGGTGGCTTATTTGGTTCATGTGGTTACCTTTATCCCCTTTCTAGTGAAATCATCTCCAATTCTTAATTGCGTAAACCTGCCGTTCCGAAGTTGATAATCTGACTATTGATCTTTTCAGGTCTAATAATGGTGTTGCTATTCGAGGTTGTAAGAAGCACGGGCGAGTAATATGAATATCTTGTGTCGGATCAGATGTCTCGTCAGTTATCTCAATAAACTTTCAGTGGTCTGCAAGGTTTGTTAAGAACAGAAGGATGAACAATGGTCCTATTGTATGGTTCAGCGTCGTTTTATGCAGAAGTAGATTTTCTGTGTAGTGGCTAAAGTTGTTATTTTACAGTAGCAGTTTTGTTTCGACATATTAATACAAACACTTGACATTTTACCGGTGGTTGGATGCATAATTAGGATTGGAAAGAAGGTGAAAGAGTATGGTGTTGAGAGGATATTCGGACAAAATATGCGTACGCACTTAGTTTTCCCACCTCCCATAATTATTGTTCTTTGATGCTCAATGATCATTTGTTGAACAGCAGAATCGAAGCTTATATTCTGATACTGCCCCCCTCTATTAGCATGAGATGATATTTTTGTGGGAATGGAATATATCCTTTTGTAATAATACTATATATGCTAATTAATTAATACGCGTGTAGTAGCAGTTGAGATTTCATATGCGAATATGTGCTGCTTTGTTTCCTCATCATGGCATCTGCTTTCTTAAATCCGGCATTTCTTCTATATACCCTCTATTGTTTGTTCCCACTCTCACCTCTCCTCAAAATAAATCCACCTTTTTAAAATAGATTGATTTTTAAAGCGAAGTATCGAGTTAATATAGTTTATATTTAAATCACTTTGAGGATACAAGCTGTTGTTCAATGAAGGTTATTGGTTATTTTCATCAAAGGATGTATTAGTTTTGGAGGACACAAATTATTTATACTAAAGAGTGAATTTAAGGGTATGAAGAGCTTTAGTAGATATTACTCCGAAACTATTTTTATAGTAGTCTTGGGCACGCGAACCAAGGAAAAATAAATATGTGAGTGTAAAGTTAAATAATAAAATAAGAAAAATAGTATTTTGTTGATTTTTGTGAGAGAGAAAAGTTTTCATTTTAGGTGTGTGAAAGAAGAGTTGAGACGTTCAAATAAAAAAAGTGTGAAAGTAGTTTTGGGATGGAGGAAGTATTATAGAGTATAAGTTGTTATTTCTAGATAATATATTTTTTATTATTAAAAATTAATGCAAAGTGATTAATGTATGGATCATTTTCACTTTATATATCATTTTCATTGCCGGGGCAGAAAATTGTTGTATTTCAAGCAAATCTTGTTGAATCAGTTTTACTATGCAATTTATTTGTATTCTATGTGCATTTTAAATAGTTTTAGCTCTATTAAAAATATTTATTTGATTATGTTAATTATTCATTAAAAAGTATTACTTACTTTTATTGTAAAGCGACTTAGTTGTGCAGTAAAATAGTTTTACATGAGAGTACTCATGCCATTGAGTTTTCAAGTAGAATATAATAATTTACTGATTGGAATATAGCATGTTGATTTTCTTTGGGTAGTTATACACAAAATTACGCAGGGAGAGATGCATGGTGGTGGAGAATGAGAATCAAATAGTACCCGATCGAATTCTTAAAAGTGAAAGAAAAAGGGGTCTTTCACATCTATCTTATTCTGGCCATCAACCTATTTAAATAAAAGAAAGTGGAATAGGCTCAAACCTCTGAAAACATCGACTATATATATAGTACTAGTATACCCTACTTAATTCCAAGGAAAGCAGAAAAATGGTGAATATGGGAGAAAATGAATGGTTGAATGGGTATTTGGAAGCTATCTTGGACGTTGGAAGTGCACGGAACGGGAAGAGTGGAGATGCAGACGAATGGGGCGGAAGCAAAAAGAAGAAGAGTGTAAGAGAGAAGGTTGATGATGAGATGGTAGGAATGGAGGAAGATAAGGGGGAAAAGGTGTTCAATCCTAGAAAATACTTTGTTGAAGAAGTTGTTAGTAGCTTTGATGAAGCTGATCTTCACAGAACATGGATAAAGGTACATAACTGTTCCTAATCACTACTAATAATGAAATAAAAATTCATGCAAGACTATAAGTGGGATGGATGGACATGCAGGTGATAGCTACAAGGAACTCTCGTCTGCGCAATAACAGGCTCGAGAATATGTGCTGGCGGATTTGGCATCTTGCTCGCAGGAAGAAACAGGTTAATTTGCATGCTGTACCATTCATTACGTATAAGCAAACTCATATTGATCACATATATTATGTTGCAACTGCAGATAGCATGGGATGCAGCACAGAAACTAGCGAAATGGAGATTGGAGAGAGAGAAGGGGCGTAATGATGCGGAACAGGATCTTTCTGAGCTTTCTGAAGGTGACAAGGACAAAGGGGACTCCTCCCTAATGCCCATCTCAAGAATACATTCCCATACTCAAATTTGGCCCGATGACAAATCTCGACGACTCTATATTGTTCTGATCAGGTATATCAGAATTCAAGTAGTGAAAAAAAATTCATGCATGATTTTAGTGTATATGAAGGAGTAACGCTGCTACATAATGTTTACAACGTAGCCTGCATGGTTTGGTCCGAGGAGAAAACATGGAACTTGGTCGAGACTCTGATACAGGTGGTCAGGTACACTTATTCATGCATTTCATTATTTAATCACCACAAACTCTATCATCAAAATATCATTCTTTGTTTTATTTTGATCAGGTAAAATACGTTGTGGAATTAGCTCGAGCTCTAGCAAACATGGAAAGCGTACACAGAGTTGATCTTCTGACTCGACAAATCACATCCCCAGATGTCGACTCCATCTATGGTGAACCCGTTGAGATGCTTTCTTGCCCCTCGAATGGATTTGGTACCTGCGGTGCTTACATTGTCCGAATACCCTGTGGCCCTCCAGAGAGGTATGTACTCTAAACACTAATCTAAAATTTAAAGTAATAATACTTTCATGTATATAATCTTGTTGCAATAGATATATCCCCAAAGAGTCACTCTGGCCTTACATACCGGAGTTCATCGATGGAGCTCTGAGCCACATTGTCAATATGGCAAGAGCTTTGGGAGAGCAAGTGGATGGGGGTAAGGCAGCATGGCCTTATGTTATTCACGGCCACTATGCAGATGCAGGGGAAGTGGCGGCACGTTTGTCTGCAGTTCTAAATGTGCCAACAGTGATAACTGGGCATTCATTGGGGAGGAACAAGTTAGAGCAGTTAGTTAAACAGGGTAGGCTTTCCAGGGAGGATATTAATGCCACGTTCAAGATAATCAGGAGAATTGAAGCTGAGGAGTTGGGGTTGGATTGTGCTGAGATGGTCGTAACGAGCACTAGGCAAGAGATTGAAGAGCAGTGGGGCCTGTATGATGGATTTGATATCCAGTTGGAGAGGAAGCTGAGGATTAGGAGGAGGAGAGGAGTTAGCTGCCTTGGCAGATGCATGCCTAGGATGGTGGTATGGAATAATCCTCCCTCCTTTTTTCCGCTTAATGTTATATACGTTAGTATAGTTAAAAGTATGATCTATAAGAAAGGAAAGTATAACAACTGCTCATTTTGTTGAACTAGGTTATACCACCAGGTATGGACTTCAGCAGTGTGGCAGAACAAGCATCACTAGACAGTGACGGAGATCTCAAATCAATGATCGGTGGTGATAGGATCCACAAACGACCTATACCACCAATATGGTCCGAGGTTAGATTCAAAATTTTATTGCATATCTAAAGCTAGTGAATCCATGAATGTCGAGTAATGATCATAAAGCAAATCAAAGCAAAGGTAGATTACTTTTTATCAAGGATTGTTATCTTGTGCTAAATGCAGATTATGCGTTTCTTTACAAACCCTCACAAGCCCATGATACTAGCATTATCACGTCCAGATCCAAAGAAAAATGTAACCACTCTACTCAAGGCTTTTGGAGAATGCCAGCCCCTTCGAGAACTAGCTAATTTGGTACCTAGTTCGACATTTATCTTACGCATAACTGGACTGTAACATCAGTAGTAGTAGTAGTAGTAGTAGTAGTAGTAAGCTAAGATCAAATGCCAAATTTGTTACTGCAGACACTAATACTTGGTAACAGAGACGACATCGAAGATATGTCCACCACCAGCTCATCTGTTCTCACGACTGTTCTCAAGCTCATTGACAAGTACGACTTGTATGGTCAGGTGGCATATCCAAAGCATCACAAGCAACCCCAAGTCCCTGAAATATATCGCCTGGCAGCCAAAACTAAGGTGAGTCATCTACTGAACGATAAGGAAGCTTAGAAAAGTTATCATTCTTTACAATTAGAATAATGCTAAATTGATCAGTAACTTTGGTTTGATGGATTATTCTTGAAGGGAGTTTTCATCAATCCAGCTCTAGTCGAACCATTTGGTCTCACGCTCATAGAGGTCAGTAATATTAATATCTAGCTGCTTTCCAATTTGTAACAAGCTACAGCATGCTTAAACATGTAACAATGCTTTTTCTAAAGGCGGCTGCTTATGGACTACCCATTGTTGCTACGAAAAATGGTGGACCGGTGGACATGCTAAAGGTAATTTTGGAGTCTATTCTACCTTGTCTACATGAACTCATCCAAAAACGCAATGGTCAAAAGATAGTGTGAATCTAATAGTAGTTATTGATGAAACAGGCACTCAATAATGGTCTGCTTGTTGATCCTCATGACCAAAAAGCCATATCAGATGCTCTTCTAAAGCTTGTTTCTGATAAAAACCTGTGGCAAGATTGCCGGAAAAATGGGTTGAAAAATATCCACAAGTTCTCATGGCCGGAGCACTGCCGGAACTACCTCTCCCACATTGAGCATTGCAGAAACTACCACCCAAACAATCATCTTTCCGTGATGCCAATTCCCGAGGAACCACCGAGTGAATCACTCCGTGGCATTGAAGACCTTTCTCTGAAATTTTCCTTCGACGTAGATATGAAGGCCATTGGTGTAATTGATTCAGCAGCTAACCACCAGCAGAAAATAATTGATATCCTATTGCAAAAGACGACGACTTGTTGTAATGGAAGATCTGTAAACATCTTTGGTCCAGGGAGAAGACAATGGCTGTACGTAATAGCTGTTGATGGAAGTCCTTGTGAGGCATTACCTATAATTATTAAGAATGTTATGCAAGTGTCAGGATCAAAGTCTAGTCAGATAGGCGTTGCATTATTAACAGGTTTGAGCCTAGAGGAGACGAAGGAAATGCTGGGGAGTAATTCCCAAGTAAACCTACAAGATCTTGATGCGTTGGTTTGCAGCAGTGGAAGTGAAATGTGCTACCCCTGGAGGGATTTGGTAGCAGATGAAGACTATGAATCTCACATAGAGTACCGTTGGCCAGGTGAAAATGTGAAATCAATGGTAACGAGGCTTGCCAAGATAGAGAACAACACAACTGAGAATGATGATATGAAGATAAGCCAATATTGCTCGAGATGCTGCTACTCATATAGCATTAAACAAGGAACCAAGGTATATACCATTTTAATCCTGAGTTGTTTGACCTAACAACAATTTAGCCTCAAACAGAATTTTTGAATATGCATGTCGCAGATTCAGAAGACGGAGGACCTAAGACAGAGGCTGCGTATGAGAGGCCTTCGGTGCAACCTGGTCTATACACATGCTGCATCGAGATTAAATGTTGTACCGTTGTTTGCTTCGCGAGCCCAAGCTCTGAGGTCTGGGTCTGTCTCTCAGTTTTTAATTGCATGTTTCTGTTTTGAACCAACCAACAGAGTTTACCTACGCAGATATTTATCAGTGAAATGGAGTATAGACCTTTCCAAAGTGATTCTATTTATGGGGGAAGGAGGAGACACGGACTATGAGGAGTTGCTTGGAGGTCTTCACAAGACTGTTATCATCAGAGGTTTGGAGATGAATGTGCAATGTGAAGATAGCTTGAAAAAGGATGACATAGTCATCTCTCAGGAGAATAAAAAAGTAGCCCTGGCACAGGGGTTTGGAGTTGATGACATCTCCAAAGCCTTGGGATGTTTTGGATCATGTGACTGCTCAGAAGCTTAAGCAATTATGACATGTCCAATGCCTTCTTGGGATGCTTTACTAGACACAGACATGGAATTTAGTGCATCCACAACTCATTCATGATTGTAACATTAATGCTGGCCTGCATAAGCTGACACTAGGTTAATCCCAAGGGTAAGTCTGAGTCAGACCTCGTCCTTTCATCAGAGTGTAAATAAAGAACATGCATGGAAATAGATCAGACAAACAACACATGATGCACTTCATTAGCTATATTTGTCAGCATTATTCATCTAGCATCTTTATCATGTCAATTCGTGGAGCTTCTCTATACATTTACCCGATTCTCAAGTATTGAGATATATGTCCTAAAATTTCCAACTACATTCCTTTTTTTACTTCATCACCTTGCAGACTCATATATGTCCAGCTAAACATTGTATTCCTCACCACAAGAGCACCTAACTTTGTGTGAAATTTCCTGAAGGAAAGGGAAACTCTTAGATTGGATAACTGAAATAATAATATATTAGAATAAACGAATATAACAAAAATAGAAATCTGGAAGCTAAATTCTGCGTAAAATATTTGTAATAGCTATCTCACTTTTGTTTGACTGGAATGACAAACTAAAGGAGTAGCAAGCTCACCTTCAATGTCATAATCTGGCGTTGCAGAGACTGCACATACTCAGTTTCTCCAGCTTTGTCGGATAAAAGTGCTTGAAGCTCCTCTTCCAGGCTTTTCTCATTCATCTCCCTAAGTTCTGGCTGCAATCACTCACTATTCTCATTAGAAATTTGAAATATATAAGTTTGTGATAAACACGAATAAATGAATCAGAGCGTCCATTTAGGAGATGAATGTCTAATTAGTTATATCTCTTTTCAGCTTAAAGTCACCTTAAAGCCAGCCATTTTAGTCCTTGTTAGATCAACAGTCTGCCTCAGCTGCAAAACAAAATAGTCATGGAAAAAAAAGCCAAAAGCTATGCACTTGTACACAACTGATTATTTGTTAGTTCCATCACTTAATGCTTTATTTAAAAATGAGAGTCTGTTTTTGCTTAATATCTATGTCAAGACAAAGAAAAGAGCATTATCAAAAAATTTACACAATTCTAGTTGAAGTGTGAACAAGAAGTTCCAATTTGAGCAAGGATCGGAACATTATATGCTTTCTAATCGTTGATGCTTTGGCTATCTTATATGCGGTCCTGCTTTTGAGCTAAGTAGAAAAAAAAACGAGTATCCAATCACCAGATGGGTATACAAACCTTAGCATTCATCAAAACAAGATCCGACTTTTGTTGTTCCATGTTATCAAGCTTGGCCTGAGCAGCTTGAAGATCCATCATCATGCTTCGATCCACGTCATTAAGAAACTCTTGAATCACCAAAGTTTTGTTAATTAAAATTAGAGCAACTAACAAAAATTGGATGAAAGTGTTAACTATATCAGTTACAAGCTTGAGTGAAAAGCATGAGAATGCTATGATAGAGAAAAATCTCCAAAAGATAGAATTTGGATGCCATGTGCCTACAAAAAAACCCCCTACATTTGGATGTTGTACATTGCTAGAGCTACATGATATTGATTTGAGAAGATACTCCTCATACTAGAACTGGAATTTAGAATTTTTTATGTTCGACACCTTATCACACAATGTTGGTACTTAAACTGCTAAAAGTGAAGTATATATATGCAGGAGATAGTCCAGTTTATTTTCCTTGTATCTAATTATATCCCACAGGCACATCACTCTACTGGAGGTATACCTGAAGGACATGAAGTATATAGTCATAATGACAACATGATTTGCATCAGCCAGAAAGTAGTACATTTTTTCATAATAGCTTAGTCGCTCCATTAACTGGACTGAAATAACAGGAAAATCTTATCATATGCTGGAACTTGTATTTTGTACCTTTCGTTCCATCTGTCTTCTCATTTACCTGCAGGGTTACTGAACAGTGATTAACAATAAACTCCATCACGGAAAGAAGAGGAATAAAAGACAGCAATATAATAAATTTCTCAAGAATTAAACCTACAGGTCAAAAGATTCTTAAGTTAATTCTCATATTTAGATCATGCAAATAAATGACATTCATGCATCAGAGAAGGAAAATCATTCAGGATATGGATGACAAAAATGTTATTACAAGAATTAGCAGAAACACATGAAAAGAACTGAATTGGTATTTTTTGTGTTGACTTGACATAACAAGCTTACAGCACAGAAGTTCCTTGTAGTACATGCCATGAGACAAGGTAAAAAAGTTTCACTTACAACTGTAATATATCTAGAGGTAAAGCAGTGAAATCCTTAATTGGCTACTTCAAAAAGGATTAAAGCAAATAATGTCTGCCTCGTCATATTAAGATCAACATATTTGAAGCTTTTACATGCCAACCATTTGTATTGTTCCAGAATGTAAATAGCTTTAGCTCCACGATAAAATATCTGATGCTGCCCCAAGAACATGTAGTCATCATTTTCTTAGATAATTCAAAGTTACAAAGTGAAGGAATTTAAAAAAAATATACCAATCCCTGTTTAGCTTGTGAGCCAAAATTCTGAGCACTGAGCCACTCCTGCATAGTTGAATATGAGTCCTGTAGTAGTGAACAATTGTGCATGGGGGCAATCTGTATGGCTATAGAAAAAGGCCTCTAACCTGTTGTTCCTTTAGTTGATATCCGAGATCCTCAGTAACCTGCTCATAATGTGCACTGTATGATAGCAAACATGTTACATGTTATTTTCATAGCTCCTTGATATACACTCCACATGTTACCTTTTGTCCACAAGTTTTGCCGACAGGCTTGATATTTCTTGTTGCATAAGCATCAATGTCTGCATGTCAAGAGGTAACAAACTGAAACAAGTATATACAGCAGGTGCTAAGAAGCTGAAGATCCAACACCATCCCACCCCTCGCCCTGTTCAGATGGAATGTATAGCTGTTGTACCAAAATGCATAGCATGACTTGTATTTTTCAACCACACAGGACGTGCATATAAAAAGAATACATATATGCAAGAAGAAATCATAGCTGTTTCTGATATCTACAGTTAACATATAAATCTAGCACTGAGATAAGTTTCCATCAACAATTTAGAACCAGGCCCTTCGAGTAAACAACAAGCCTTTTGGATATTGTCATCCCCCATTCGAAAAGACATCCACATATAATTAAACTACCACAAAAATATCACACATTAGTTTTAAGCTCTCAAATTTAGAAGAAATAAAATTCATCTCTTATATCATTATGAGATCACTAGACCTACATATATATACAAGAGCCTGCAACCTAATTTAGGAAATATGGACAGCTAATTCTAAGGAATCAGATCCCTGTGATTATGGGATTGATCCTAATTACATAAA